>QANX01005625.1:1778-16247 GCA_003254975.1 Ochetophila trinervis
ACCAAAAAAAAAAAAAGAACCCACGTGAGAGAGTATTACCAAAAAAAGAAAAAGAACCAACGTGAGAGCATAGTCTAAAATTACAAAACAATAGTAATATATTTAGTGATATATATATATATATATATATATATATTCAAAATGAGGCTCATAATTTAATTAACAAGATTAATTAGTAGAGTTAGTTGAGTTATTCTTTCTTAGCATAAGCAAATAAATTAAAAACTATCTCTTGACACAATGGCATGTCTACTCCTCAATATTAGCGAAATACTTTCATATTGTTCGGTTTTGTATTACCGAACAACTTAATTAAAGATGTTCACTTATATAGAGTACCAAACATATCTATAATGTTCGGTTGCAACCTACTAAACTGTGCTTCATATTACCAAATTAAACTACTTAGAAATGTTTTAGTTACGAAAATATTGAATATATAATAGATATTCGGTTGTAAAGTATCCATCATACCTATTAAATTGAAAAAAATTTACAAAATAAAAATATTTCTGTTGAATTATTATTTCTCTCCAAAGATTAAGCTCATGGGAGATTGATGAGTCATCATATCATTTATATTTTTTTTAATACTCTCTCATATATAGGCTCATTCTTTTTTGGGCTCATTTTTTGTTTTTTATTATTTTTTTTTAAAGTTTGAATAGAATTGTTGAGTTTTTAATCTAGAATTTCAAAGAACTTTTGATTCTGATATTATATTGAATAACTATGTTTCTCCCAAAAACTTAAGTAAATAAGAGATAATCATCATATTATTTATATTTTTTTCTAACAACATTTGAATTACTATTTTTTTCAAAAGCTCAAGTTGATAGAAAGTATGCTGTTTGGATCCTCACATGTGGATATTCAGCCCGTCATCTTTTGGATCTTTAAATTTATTTTTAAATTTGAGTGAAATTGTTGAATTGCGAACTTCTGACTACTAAGTCTTTTGACTCTGATACAAAGTTGAATTACCACTTTTCAAAAAGTTTAAGTTAATAGAAGATATGTCATCATCTTTTATATTTTATCTTTAACAATAACAATCAAAATTTTCTGATTAGTTCAAATATATATATACAGCTAGCTAGCTAGCTAATTACAATGAACTGAATTTCTCTAAACAACCAATTCTTTCTCTCTTAATTTAAATATCTATATAGTTAATTTTCGTCTCATCATAACTATTCTTTTATATATATATATATATATATATGTACTTTCCTCCAATGACCATGATTTTACCAGATCGGCCAAAAACATTTGTTGATAGTTTTAACTTTTTAATAAGCTAAGACAAGCAGTAGTAGACAATGTATGTTTATGTGTGTGTATGTATATATACTTAATAAATACGCATATATATATATATATATATATACACACACACAACATAAATGCATTATAAAATATTTGTAATGGGTTATTGTCAGGTGTAATATAGGTATATATATTTACATATACATAGTAGTTGTGTTTAAACAATATAGTTGAAAACCTCGATTGAAGTTGATAGGAGAAAAGGATGTAAAGTCTTTAAATTAAAGATGTAGTTCTTGAGCAAACAAATGAATATAAATTAGATAAAAAATAATTGGTCCGAAATTTAGAATGAATGAAACCCTAGATCATAGCGTTTCATAGAAACCAGCAGGCAGTCTAAATGTCCAGTTGTTAGGGGATTTAGAATTTTTATTAAAGTAATTCTTTATTTGCCTCAATCTTGACAATCCCTTAACTTCCATAATTTAATTTCTTTAATTAATACAAAATTTCATTTTGTTATTATTAATTTGCTTTTGGGGCTGTGCATAAGGCATGCATTTGAGTATTTCTCTTCCCCACCTTACTGCCACAAGTTGACAATGGGCGGGGATAATATTCTTTTTTCCATTCATGGTCTTAGAAAGATACATTATAACACACACAATTTTCTTTAGGATTTTTTCTCTCTCTCATTTTCCTGTCGATATATATATGTGTGTGTGTGTGTGTGTATACATATAGTATTATGTTTTATTTATTTTTTTGAAGATCGACTTAATGCGCATGGCATTTTGAGTAGTACTGAAATGGAAGCTGACCAAGCAACAGGATTTATGTATTAATTGCTAAATTTATTAATCTTTTCTTAGGATTAATTTTCTTAATTAGGAAGGATCGAAACATTCATACATACATATGTATAATTATATAAAATTATATATATTATTCCCTACAAGATGCATATGCATAGCTAGTAAGAGACGGGATGTTGCAAAAACCAAGAGATTCCTTTTTTGTCTGATCAATGAAGTGCTTTTTTTATTTTATTTTTTATTTTTTTATTTTTTTAGGGTCAAATTTGGAGCACTGCATCATAGTTGAATTACCATTTATGGATCACCATTTTTTTGAATTACCATTTATTCCAAAAGCAAGTCATTAGAAATAGATCATTATTTTCTCTCACATATAGGCTTGATTTTAGTTTAGGTATTTTTTTTTTTTTTGATAGAGTTGTTAAATTTTAAACTTAGAAGATCAATTTTTTTTTTTATTCTATATTAAGTTGAGTTACTATTTCTCTCAAAAATTTAAATCAATGAAAAATATATGATTTTTTTTTTTTTTGTGAAGGAAAGTATATGATTTCTTTTATATTTTTTGTCTACCAGTGATTGAGCATGTGTTTTTGCTGTGAATGTTTGAATATTTTTTTCTTCAGCTTGACATATATATATGTGTGTGTGCGTAGTTTTGCTATAGTAGGCGCTACTATTGTTGGCTTCTAGTTAAAATTAATGCATATCTAACATTATTCTCTCCTTTACCTGATCTTTCTTCTTTCTTATTACTCAAATATGCTACACATTTTTTCATTCTCACTGCGACTCACTCCTAGATATTATTGCTATTATATTAATGTGGGTTTAAGACAGTAAAATTATGAGAATGAACGTCATTAAGATGAAAAAAGGGCAATGGAGATAAAATGAGTAAAAATTATTAGATTTGCATCTTAAATTAAACATGTTTTGGCTAGGATTCCTTATAAGTCCAGAATATATAGTGGCGCTCACAATAACAAATATATATATATATATATATATATAAATGATTTAGTGAGTTATTTAGTCCATTTTATTATACTAGATAATGATGTGGCACAAAATTTTTGCTAGTTGTCACCATTGGTGATCATTACTAGAAAAACTGCAATTTATGTGATAAATTTTAACTGGATACATTTAAATTTATTTTTTAATGCTAAAATCTTAAAAAGAAAAAGTGGATTTAATGGTAACCACTTAAAATGCCAGCATCTAAGTTCTACTAGCAATCCATCAGTAGTGAAGAACACACATATGATATAATAACATAGGCTAGATAAACTACCTGATCATTTTTCTCTTTCTATATATATATATATATGCACACACATATATGCTTATAAACATGCCTGCATCGTCTGAATAAAACTAAAGCAGCCTCACAAAGTTATTCTCAGAGATTCTATTGATTTTTTTTGGGCTACAATAGAGATTCTATTGAATTAACAATCAATATAGTAATTCTATTCTTTTTAGGGAGCATGTGGAATGGATTAACTATGATCAATCACGTGATGTGAATAATTTTTTTTTTCATCTTTTGTGATCAAACTGCAAAGAAAATATCAAAGTCACACGTGCTTGCTAGATAGATTAAAATCATATATAAAAAAATTAACAGGGGTTTATTATCATAGATAATGTCGATCGACGTAGAAAATAATATCTTTCAAGCATGCTTGTACTTTTGATTGATTTAAAAAGAAATAAAATAAAAATTTATAGGTATAAGTTCAGGCTTATAATCTAATTATGCATCTTAATCACAAAAAAATAAAATAAAATAAACTTGAAAAAAGAATGAAATGACTCTTAAAAGGGGTTGACTGCCAAATTATACTAAATCTTATGAATCCCAATTCCCTAAGTACGTACAATAGTTGGGCTAATTTATATGTTCGTGCACTGTATATGATTTATATATTAAAAACTAAACTCATTTCTCTAAATTATATTCCATATTTATCACATTTTAGCAAGTCAACTTACACATGGGTGACTATGTTCAGAAAACTCTAAAATTAAAAGTAGGTACATAGCCATTTAAAAAAACAAAAACAAAAATTGTCTCATCTCTAATTGTAAATCTCATACTGATCATATTCGACTTTTTTTTATTTTTATTTATTTATTTATTTTAATCTTTAAACATTAGAAGTAAACTGAAAAAGTTTTGTTCATTCAATGTCAAATCAAATGTAATATTTTGGATTATTGTCAACCTATATATTTTTAGGTTAGTTTCAACTTAAAGGTTTGAAATTTAGTTTAAATTAAATTAAATTTTTTATATTTCTACCAAATCAATTGCAGCCCTTATTGTTATATTCAATTCCCAATTGTTATTAAGAAAAATGATATACTTCATAATAAAAAAGTATAATGATAATTGCATATGAATGAAAACTGAAAATGAATTATCAAAAACTGAAAAGATAAATTTGATTTAAACTAAATGTCAAGTCCTGCAGTTAAAATTAAACCATATATTTTTTTACACTTTTCCCTCTAACCTATCATTTATATTGCACCGTTAGAACTAAACATTTTTTCCATTTGTTTTTCTATTAAAATTGCACGTTGATATGTGAAGAAATAATTATACTGCAATTGTATTTCTTAATTGATGTCTAACAATAGCTATTACAGAATAAATAGAAGTCTAGAGACTTAGGTCTCCTTAAAAGACAAGGTACTAACAAGGTAAAAACATTAATACAAGGAAACTAATAAAGTAGGAATAAAATAAAGAGAATCATTCTTTAAAAGAATAAGTAGTCGTTTGATTCTGCATTGATATTCTTCAACATCGGCTTTATATTTCGAGCAATTCTTTATTGCATTGACTATTCCTTCAACTTCAGTGCTTTCAATCTTGATTGACAATGCTTCTCTATTGTCATGCCCCCTCAAGCATGGAAGTGGTAAGCTATGAACATCAAGCTTGACACGAAACTGTGAAAAGAGATCACATGAGAGAGGTTTAGTTAAGACATTAGCGTTTGGCAAGCTAACTAATAGCTACCTTTTTACGTACAAAATTATAGTCAATTTTGATGTGCTTGGTTCGACCATGAAGAATTGGATTGATAGTCATGTGAAGAGCAAAGATATTATCACACAAAAGATGTGGAGGTCGCAAAAGAACTATGCCAATATCTTGAAAAAGAAAAGATATCCAAGTGATTTCAACTGTAGCAATAGCCATTGCACTGTATTCAACTTCATTACTTGATTTGGATATAGTGGGCTATTTTTTCGAGGACACCAAGAAAGATACAATAGCCACTTGTACTTTGTCGAGTGGCTGGACAGCCAACCCAATCAGCATCACTGAAGCCAGTGAGATTAAGAAAGCTTTGATAAATAAATCTAAGTCCAACGTCGTGGTTCCTTTTAAATAACGTAGAATACGCTTCACTTCATGTAAATGACCAATGGTGGGATTTTGGAAGTGTTGGCAGGCACGACTGACAACATGAGAGACGTCAGGTCGAGTAAAGGTTAGATATTGCAAACTGCCAACTAAGTTTCAATATGCATGTGATTATCGAGTTTGGAATTTAGATTGATAGTTAAAGGTGTATTAATGTAGGAAGCTTGCAACATCTTTGCACAAGTAAGAAAATAAGAGGTATATTTAGTTTGAGTGAGAAAGATGCCCCATGGAAAGTATCATGCTTCAATGCCAAAGAAGTAGTGCAGCTTTCTAAATCTTTAAGGGCAAATTCAGTCCCTAGTTGAGGAATAAGTTGATCTAGTTGAGTTGAATTGTTTCCTGTAAAAAGGTAAATCATCAACATAGATAAGTAGTGGACTAATGGTGTGGTGTTTACGCAAAATAAAAAGGAAGAGATCGACTTTGCTACAGAAGAAGCCTAAAAAAATGAAAATTTGAGATAAGCGACCAATCCAAGCTCAATGGGCTTGTTTAAGCCCATAAAGAAACTTTTTGAGCTAGTAGACATGATCAGGCTATGTGGGGGAGACTAAACCATGCGGATGTTCCATGTAAATTTCCATGCAAAAAGTCATTCTTGACATCAAGCTGACGGTTGGACCATTCATTGGTACGACAATGGAGACAATGATTTGGATCATTGTGTGTCGTATAACATGACTGTATGTTTCGTCAAAGTCTTTACCATCCAATTATGTGTAGTCGCATGCAACTAAGCGTGCTTCAAAGCTATCAACCAAGCCATCTTCTTAATACTTTGTTCGATAAACCCACTTGGAGCTAATAGCATTGGTATGAGGTGGACGTGGTATAAGAGTCCATATGTGATTTTGATGAAGTGCTGAGATCTCATTTTCCATCGCAGCGAACCAGGAAGGATCATGTAGAGCAGTTTTGAGAGTATAGCGCTTAGGTGCCATAATGAAAAGAGTCATTTGAGAGACCATATAGGGATCTTGCTGAAGCTTCCTAAGTGTAAGCATAATATGGATATTATGTGCCGTGGGAAAAGATGTAGGGTGTGTTTGCAGTACTATGGTTAGATTTCTTTGGATACTTGTAGGACTATAAACAAAAAGCCGAAAGGGTATCAGTGTCATTGGATCATGAAGGGGAGAGAAGATGAAATTATCAAGAACGGAAGATATGTTTGCCACTTCTAATGAGGTGGATGAGTTTGAATTGCTACGATGATGTGAAATATTAAAAGTAGCAATGGGTGGTGTGTTGGTGACAATGGGTGATATGTTTTGGCTGTGCATGGCCTCAGGGTGGCTTAATTCATGAGATGTGGATCGGGTGCAAATGGGTCACATGTGGGCATGTTTATTTGATCAGATAAAAGCATACAAGAGTTTATGGTAGGTTGACACGAGTTTAAATTGAGAGTTCCATTATCGGTTGGTGTTGTAGTGGGTTCAATTGGAGGTGCAGGAGTGTGACAGCAGTTCATGTGATGCGGAGATGATGATGATGTTGTGTTATTTGATGGAGAGCTTTGATCATGTAGACATTTCTTTTGATCATGGAAGTTTATCATGTCTAGAGGACCTTGCACAACAGAGTTAGTATTGGGGTGATAAGGAAAATTTTGTTCATAAAAACCCATATGTCATGAGATATAGACATGCTTTGATGCAGTATCAATATAGCAAATCCCTTTATATTTTGGCAATATCTGAGAAAAACACATAAATGAATTTTTATGGAGAATTTATGTTTTGTAGCTTTCTTCATATATGGATGACACCTGCACCCAAAAACTTTTAAAATACCATAATCTGGGTGAGTCTTAAACAAGCAAAAATAAAGTGTTTCATTTTTCAATGGAGCATAAGGTAAATGATTTATAAGATATATTGCACTAAGAAAAGCCTCAACCCAATATTTTGTGCAAACATTGGCATGAAACATCATGGTTAGTCCGATTTCAACTATATGCCAATGTTTCATTTCTGCAACTCCATTTTGTTGTGATATATCTGGACAAGACATTGCAAGTGATTTTTAAAGGCTAGTAAATTAAATTCACCACCCTCATCACTTTGAAAAAGTTTGATACGAGTAGTAAAATGATTTTCAACTAGCTTCTGAAATTTAATAAAACAATCAAAAATATCAATGTCTATGCTTTATGCCAAAGTAAGTGCAGCTAGAGCCTCCAATATCTTCTCACTAGTATAGGAGTGATCAAACCTATGCCAACACTGGAGAGCTCCATGATTAGCCTTTTTACAAATTTGACAAACCAGTTTACCATCAATGATTATATCATTTTATTTTATTTTATTTTATTTTATTTATAATTTGAGGAGTTCTTGGTTCTGCCGATTTGTTTTCATGTGCCTTCGAAGGATTTACAAATTGGTCCCCATATCGTTTTTCTGTTGGAATAAAGCCGCAACCCCTAAAGTTGAAGTGGCGTCCACGACCTTTTATCTCACGACCTTGTTCTCTGACAAAGGCTTGAGCATGATCAATATCCTCGTTTGTTTATATTTATGCCTAAAAAGATGAATATGATTTTGCAAAACCATCAAAAATTGCAATTTTGAACTCCTTTTATTTGACTCCAAGTCCATGGGAAAAAGCAAAGACTTTATCTATATTTGATATGGGTGTCTTAATGGTAGCGAGGATGTCACATATCAGCCTAAATTTTCGTTGGTGCTCTTCCATATAGGGGCTAATTTCTTCAAAGATGCAAACCTATCTTTCAGTAGGTGGTCTTGCTCTTTTGTTGCAAGAAGTAGTTGGCTTTCTACGGTCTTCCACAAGTTGTTCGTATTATCAACTCCTACATTAAGGCTTAGAATTTCATCAGACAAGATGCTCAACAACCATTTGGTGAGCAAGCCATCATTGTTAATCCAAAGATCATAATTTTGATTAAATCGATCTATCATTTTTCCATTCTGCATAAACTCATTCGGTGTTTCCCCTTTGGTTATATGATGATTGATCCCAATATTTCTTATATAAGGAAGTACTTGTGATCGCCAAAGAGGAAGTTTGATGAATTGAGTTTGATTCATACTAGGCTAGTACATTGGTGAAAAGATTGGATATTCAAAAAGGGCTCAGTTTGCTTGATTGTTGTACTGGGGATTGATTATTGCATGTGATGTTGCATCAGTGTGCGAGTACATAACATCAGTGAGCTTTGTGGAAGATTGTTGCTCTAATACCATGAAAAAATAATTATACTGCAATTGCATTTCTCGATTGATGTCAAACAATGGCTATTACAGAATAAACAGAAGTCTAGAGATTAGGACTTGTTGGAGACAAGGTAAAAACACTGATAAAGGAAACTAATAAAGTAGGAATAAAATAAAGAAAATCATTCCTTAAATCAATAATTAGCCATTTGATGTTGTATTGATGTTCTTCAATTTCGGCTTTATTATATTTGAGTAATTCTTTATTTTGGTGATTGTTCCTTCAATTTCAGTGCTCTCACTCTTGATTGACAATGCTTCTTTGTTGTCAATATGCATGTGCTGCTCATTTTTATCATTTTCATCATTCTAAAGCTTCAAAATTCCATAAACTCAAATTTTGTAAAACTGTACGGCACACTTGGATCTTTTAATGGAAACTCTCAATCTAGCCTTCTATCTTACATGCAAAGGTTGGATTTAATAGAGGTGGTTGAAATGAAACTTTTCCTACAACAATTATGGTAAAAGATGGCCTGAAATTCTAGAGTTCCAGCGAAATATGCTTTTGGCCAAACTCTTATATGTCTCTTAAATATGTTTTTAGCTAAATTTAAGCTTACCAATGTATTTAAAATGGTCAAAAACCTTGGAGTAACATATTTCTAAAGCTTGGGCGTGGAAGATTTGAGGAAGAAATTTTTTTTTTCCCCTTTTGCACAAGGTTCAGCCTGTAAGGTTGAAACAAAGGAAGGAGACTATTTTTCTTCTCTCTTTTACCCAATTAGTCTTTCAAAAATACCCCTAAAAAGCTAGGTGGCCTCACTTAAGTGGCATTCTTTAACTTCTTTAGGTGGCAAAATCTTAGCCCAAGTGGAAGATTAGGTGGCAATTTAGGTGAAAAATTGCAAGGCACATCCAGTTTTAATAGATAAACAAATGAAAAAAGATTTGGGTTTTAACGGTACAACATAAGTGCCAAATTGGGAGGCAAATTGCCAAAAAAAAAAAAAATTAAGAGCCAAAGTGTAAGAGAGTGTATACGTTGCGGGACAGCCGTACCAATAACTCTACTTTTTTTAGTAGATGTGGTCATTTGTGTTAATGGATCATATTTTGTATTAATTTATTATTTAAAACTATTAATCACGTTGAAAATTTTCAATTCTAACCGGCACCTATTCATGATTAGTGTTAAATGGATTGAGCTATTTAATCTATGCTCATAAAATATTTTTATTTTTACATTACAATATATTAAATTAAATATTATTTTTTTAACTATTTTAAATTTTTATGCTAAAGTTAACATTTTTTTGGCAAATATGCATTAATTTAATTAACTTATTTTTATCAATTCCTATCAATTTTGGATTAAAAGAATTAATCTCTTAGGAACCTATTTATAATCACACCAATACTAATAGATTAATTAGCAAGTTATTTTAGCATAACTATAATTCATTTTCTATTAGTTTAAATTTTTGAAAAAAAATAGTTATTTAACATAATAATTAAAGATCTTTAACATTCTAAGTTCAAAAATTAGCAACTCCAACCAAACATGTAAATATTCAAAATGTAAAAAAAAATAAAAAAAATTAGATCTACATGTTAGATAAAGTATTTATGTGATTTAAATATAATAATAATTCACCTTTCCAACGTATCATAGAAATCAAAATTGAACTACAAAGAAGCATAGCATTGCATTTTTGTAGGTTGGTATATATGAGTTTGATTCTTACCGCAAATAATGGTTAAAGAAAAAGCCAAAACCACTCTGCATTTGGCCAAGCAATGTGAGGGTTCTTACCCCCAAAAAAAAAATCACATGTGAGGGTGAATTTTCCAAAGTCCTAAAATCACTTTCTCATAATTTTTTTGGTTTACATCACTTTCTCATAACTTATATACATTAACTTATATATTTATATAGTGAAAATACTTATATATTTGTTACAGATTCATCAAAAATATAATATATGTTACTGTTAATGTTACTAACACTAAGTACATTATTGCAAGTAAAAAATGATGCATAGACCTAGGTCGGGAACGAACCTGGTCCATTTTCATTGATCAGCAGGAGAATAACAGACTGCGCTCACTATCTTCCACGTGGAGCGATAATTTCAATTGGTTCTGTCTTTTATTTTATTCCAACATTGCTTATCTTTCCACACGTCATCCCACTTATAATTAAAATTTAATAAAAAGAGAGTATTACAAAAAAAAAAAGGAATTTTATAAGCTAATAAAGTTTAAAGCCCAGGAGTGATGTCATTGCTTCAGATACATCACTCAATAAGAGCGATAAACATATAAATTAATGACTAATAAAGCCAAATTAAGGCTACATAGCCACTTGATCAATTGTCTTTTCTTTTGAGAGAATCGAGTACTATTTTTATGGTTAAATCTTTTAAAAATAAAAATAAAACTTGGGTTTTTAAAAACTTAGGTAGTTGTGAAAGCATCGTTGAAGGGTTTTTTATGTGACAAAGATAATGACTTTAATTTTATGATTAAAGAAATTGCAAATTGGATTTGAAGATTAGGAACCAAATGGAGGGAGGCTGTCGACAGTGTTGTCTTCTTTTATCTTGTAATTTATTTATTATTTTTGTATTTGAAATGAATTTGGTGGTAGCGATTGCAATAATTTGGTAAAACGATATACTTTTTCGTTTTGACCTGACTCACTTGTTCATCAATTCGAAATCGATCTATTTTGGAAATAATAAATCCAATCTAATTAGTAATTAGTCTTATTTTTTTCAATCATATTTGATCTATACATTAAATCTAATATAATCTAATCCAATTAGTAATTGAATTAGATTGGTTTGGTTAATCGATTTGGCTTCAACTTTTATTTAATTTTTTTAAACTTTTTAAAATTTAATTTTTGAGTTTTTTTTTACTTTAAATATTTGACATTTGAGCTATTTTTTGTACCAAAAATTTATTGTGCTTAAATTTTGTTTAAAAAATTATATTTTTTTTTTCAAAACCTAACANAATGATTAAAAAAATAACATGACAAATAAATATATTAAACTAAAACAAAACAAAACAAAATTACTACACTAATACAATAATCCAGTAATCTAACTCCAAATTTAAGCTAATAAACAAAGCCTACATACTAGTAATATTAAACTAATTGACATATGATTTGTAAAAAAAAATAGACGGTTCTGTTTGGATCGGTTTGGTCGGTTTTTAACATCAAAAATCGAACCAAACCGAACCGACTATCGATTTTGAAAATTCAAAACCGATCCAATCCAATTACACTAAAATAATTTATCCAAACAAGTTGGATTGGATTGGATCAATAAGTTTTATTGATTAATTTGTTTTTTTGCACACTCCTAGACTTGAGTATATTTTATAAAATTCTATAGGCAAGTAAAAAAGCCAAAAAGCCGATTAAACCAGCTTTAAAAAATTCAACATAAATTTAGCCTGAGATATGACTTGAATCTAAAATCGTTCAATTTTATTTTGGCTTGCATTCGGATTTTTAAAATTTTAGTATAGATTATTTTTCAAATTTGCCTATTTGGATTTGCTCAAATTTTATTCTGAAATAATTTTTTTATTTTTTTTTTGTATATCTCAATAATCATTGGTTCAAAACATAAACCACATTAAATTAATAAAAAAATTAATTATCGTTGTATGTATATATGTATGTGTGTGTATGACAACAATTGGTAATTGAATAGTTTTTTTATTAATTATTAAAAAAATAGTTTATTAATTAAAATCAAATTTATTAGATTTTGAAATATAAATTTGTAATTTTTTTATTAGAACTTAAATTTATGATTTATTTTGAGTACATAAAAATATCATAATATTAATTTTTATTTTTTATACAATATGTTGTACAAAAAAAGTTATTTTTAAATTAAACTTTAGACTTTAATTTTAGGCTTATACTTTAAAACTTAAGCTCGAACTCGATATTCGAGCTAGAAGCTTGGAGAGTTGGAAACCGAGCCTTAAAACTTAGAGTGTTGGCTTAGCCTGGCCCAAATTCTCTTTCCTGTCCAAAATGCTTAGCCTGAAGTCGCTTTAACTCGAAGTTTTAGACTTAAAATGAATTGAGTTTTTTGAATTTACACCTTTTATTTTACATGATTTGATAAATTATGTTCTTTTAAAAAAAATGTTTCTTTTTTCTTTGCTAGCAAGATATAATCCCAAAGATAGATTACTCATATTGTCAGATTTCTTTCAAGTAAGCCTAGAGTAGTAGGAATTCGAAGTTTTACGCCTAAGTAAATTTATCACAACTATAATGAAGCTACATTGTATCATCGACTTGTAATTACAACTGAATCACAATCCAAATCTCTTAGGTGTTGTTTGATAACCCATTCATTTTTAGTTTATAGTTTTTGTTTTTGAATTTTTTGAAAACCAAAAATGAAAATGCGTTTAATAATTATTTTCATTTATTTTTTTAAAAAAACAAAAAACAAAAATGCATTTGATAACCATTTTCATTTTTCAAAATCTAAAAACCATTTTAACTTTTCTTTAACAAAAAAAAAAAAAAAAACTTTAGAGTTCGTTTGTTAACCCATTCAATTTTCAGTTTTCATTTTTAGTTTTTAGTTTTTGTTTATGATTTGTGATTTATAGTTTATAGTTTTTGATTTTTGGTGTTTAGTTTATGCATTTGTTAAAAGGAAAAAACTAAAAAACAACAACTATTTTTTGTTTTTTGTTTTTTTTTTTAAATAATTATTTTGGTAACCATTATTTTTTTTATTAATTTTTTGTATTTTTTTTAAAACTTTACAAATAAATTTAAACAGGTTTTAGCCCGATTTCTAGTCCGACTCTGTCGGTCCCGGGTTTTAGGCCCAACCAGGGAGCCCCGGGTTTCGACCTCGACCGGGCAAACCAGGGTTCTAGCCCGACCCAGGAGGACCCAGGTTCCAGCGTCGACCCAGGAAGTCCCGAGTTTTGGCCCTACCGGGCACTCCTGGGTTCCGACCTGACCAGGGGGTCTTGGGTTCCGGCTTTACCGGGCAATCTCGAATTCTAGCCCGACTAAGGCGGTCCTGGGTTTCGGCCTCAACTTGGGAGTCCTGGATTCCGGCCAGACCGAGGAGCCCCGGGTTTCGGCTTCGACTAGGAGGACCCGGGTTCCAGCCCGACCGGGCAGTCCCGGGTTCTAGCTCCGAATCAGGAAGTCCCAGGTTTCAACCCCAACCAGACGGTCCCGAGTTTCGGTCCGACCAGGGGGTCTCGGGTTCTGGCACAATCGGGGGGTCCCGGGTCCCGCGTTCCGGCCCATACCGGGTGGTCCCGGGTTCTAGCTCGACTGGGAGGTCTTGGGTTCTAGCCCGATCAGGCAATCCTGAGTTCCGACCCAGACTGGGCAGTCTTGGGTTCCGACCTTGACCGAGCGGTCCAGGGTTCCAGCTCAACCGAGAGGTCCCGAGTTCAAGCCCCAATTGGGCAATCCCGGATTCCGGCCCCACTTGTGCTGTCTTGGCTTCCTGCCCGACCGGGCGGGCCCAAGCTTTGGCCCAAACTTTGGCAATCTCGGCCACATATAGACGGTGCCAATATTGGCAGTCTCAGTTTTAAACCTTGTTCAAGTTGTCTTGTATTTTGACATTGTAAAGGACAAAAAAAAAAATGAAAACTAAAAATAACTTTTTAATGTTTTTGGTTTGTTAAAGAAAAGTGAAAATTGTTTTTTTTTTTTTTTTTT
>QANX01005625.1:16293-45107 GCA_003254975.1 Ochetophila trinervis
AAAAAAAAAAAAAAAAAAACCAAAAACCATAAATGAATAAGTTATCAAACATGCACTTAAAAAATCATTTTTATTTTCATTTTCAGTTTTAATTTTTAATTTTTTTTTGTTCTTAATAATGTTAAGATACAAGACAACTAAAACAAAACTTAAATCTGAGACTGTCCATACTGACACCGTCCATATATGGTCGAGACAACGAATTGCTTGAATAAGGCTGGTGTCCAGGCCGGAACCCATGAATGCCTGGTCAGAGCTGCAACCCGTGACCGCCTGGTGAGAGCCGCAACCCGGGACCGCCCAGTCCAGGCTAGAACCCAAGACAGCCCGGTCCAAGCTGAAACCTAGGACCCGGGGCAGCTCAGTCGGGGCCAGAATCCAGGATTGCCCACAGTCGGGGCTGGAACCCGGGACTGCTCGGTCGGGACCGGAACCCGAGATAGCCCGGTCGGGGCCGGAACCCTGGACTGCCTGGTCTGGGCCCGAACCCGGGACCACCTGGTCCAAGCTAAAACCTAGGACCCGGAATTGCCTGGTCGGGGCGAAAACTCGGGACTGCCAGGTCCGAGCCGGAACCCGAGACAATCCAATCGGGAAGGAACCCGAGACAACCCGGTCCGAGCCAGAACCCGGGATTGCCTAGCCCAGGCCAGAACCAAGAATAGCCCGGTCGGGGGCAGTACCTAGGACCGCCGGGATTGTCTGGTCCGAACTGGAACCCAAGATTAGGACAGTCTGGTCCGGGTCGAAACCTAGGATACTACGGTCGGGGCCAAAATCTGGAATCAACAATAATTATATATGGATTTGTTTAAATTTATTTGTAAAGTTTTTAAAAAGATAAAAAAATTAATAAAAATAAAAAAATAAAAAATGATTATCAAAAATAATTTTTTCAATAAAAAAAAATCAAAAAATAGTTGTTGTTTTTCATTTTTTTTTTTCTTTTTCGTAAAAACATAAACAAAAAACTATAAACCATAAACCATAAACAAAAATTAAAAATAAAAAAATAAAAACTGAATGCGTTAACAAATAAACTTTTAACAATTAATTCCTAAGACAAAATTCTAGCAATGACCATAGCATGGTAACAGAAGGGCTTTGCACCCAAAAAAAATTAAAATTGGTAACGGAAGGGCCAGAGCCTTGGGTGGTATGGTTGTAGTTATTTGGGTCCAATTGAATGGTATTCATGGGTTTGGCAACGTGGCCCAACAATAGATGGTGGGCTGAAATATGATCAAATGGGATCTATTTTATTTTGCCCGTTGTCCTTAGCTGGATCAAGAAAAAGAAAAAAAAGACATTGATTCTAAAACTTAAAATTTTGCCACAATCATACACTTAATTATATTTTCCATACAAAAACAAGATGGACGTTATTCCGGTTTATCTCTATTTTTTTGAAGCTATTCTCAAGCAAGACAGCTGATAATCATTAAAGGGTTTGTGTGAATAATGGAATGTTAAGCATTAGAATATTTTTGTATGATGCCCACCTGTGAGCCAAATTAACTCATTGTACACCTCCTTTAATTTTTTTTTTTTATAAATAATAAAATTATTTTACCTATCACCTTCCCAACATGTGGCTTCATCTCCCACCCACCTCAAAATATCATCCTTCTCTTTTTTTTTCTCTCTCTCTTTTCTCTCACCCAAATCCATTCCCCTTTTAGCTAATAAAAAAAAAAAAAGCTAATGAAAAAATGCTGGCATGCACATAAAAAGAAAAGGTTTGAAGCTTACCATTTCACGAAACTTTATATGTTGTATGAATATTGAAAACTGATGTAATTTGTTAAAGCTGTACCTGTACATTAAATAATTTAAATTTATTTTGGCTTTATTAAAACAAAATTTGACAACTCATGCATCTGTACATTTATAAGTCTTAATTTATATGTTTTTTTATTGACTTTTAGATATTATTTAATGTATGTACTTATTTAAAATGAAATAATTTACAAATATATAAATAAATGTAAAATAAAATTTAAAATAACATAAAAACAATTTCTTTTGGAGTGTTGAGTTTATTTTATATTGGAGAGGCGGCGTGTAGGTGAGGAGAGCAGGGCGAAGTTTGAAAAAGTAAATTTTGCAGCTTTTCAATTTTTCAAGGTAATTGGACGTTTTGTTTATCAAATTTCCTACTTTTATTTCATGAGCAATGTTACGGTTTTAAAAAGGTATATCTACCTGTTTATCGACCCTTGCTTACGCCTGTAGCTGGGGGGAAAGCCTTAGTGTTCCGAAGATTAGTGAAGCTTGCATCAATCCACCCAAGTGGATGTGTGATGGAGCGGAGGATAGGATGAATATATCATCTTTCTTAAATTCTCTTCTTTACTGTTTTTGTAGATTTCGCAATAATTCTTTGTTCGACGGAAAATTTAATATCATGGAGAGAGAGAAAATGGTTGATCAATTTGTGCTTCATTTCTCAGTGATATTGCATTAACCCTCTAATCTAGTTACCTCTATCAGAGGTATTGGATGGCAAGCCCCGGCTGCTAATTGGTGAAAAGTGAACTGCAATGCAGCAGTCATTGGTAACGCCATTGCCCTTGCCTTCCTTGTGCGCGATAAGGATGGCCTTCTGGTGGTTGCTCGCACGAAGCTGATTCAGGTCTCTTCAACTAAGTTTCTCATCTGATGCTCAACATGCTGTGAATGAAATCAACTCCGAAAAGGACCCTGCGGGTTGGTATACTAGATATTCAGTTTTATTTGTTAGGTCCAAACTTTTGTTGATTATATGGCAAAGTTAGCTATTTGTAATGCTATGTTCTTTTCCTCCAATCTTGGAAACCTTCCTAAGAATTTGAGTAACATTTATGTTGCTGATATTTTGGGAAGTGCTATGGTGTAATTCCCCGGTCTAGGGTTTTTTGGTGCTTAATAGCAGTTTATGTTTACCAAAAAAAACAAATGAAACACAACTGAAATATGTTATGTATTTAAATTTTACTAAAAGAAAACCTTACTAAAAGACAAGAAAAATCTTATAAATTTTGGGGCATTTGCCCGAACTCAAAATTGGTTGTGCTCTGTTTCCAGCAGCTCATCTCGTGTGCCTCAAGAACGTGTAATAATAAAATTAATATTTGGGTTTAAAACTGCATATTTACATGCTTTTCTTGGTTTCCTCCCGAAAACAAATTATAAAGAGAAAAACGAAATTATCCAGAATAGAAAAAATAAAAAATAAAAAAAATCTCTTTATTTCTTCAAAATTGAAAGATGGCTCTTTTACCATATTTACAATTCCAAAACCAACTTAACTCTCAAATTGAAAAATGCACAATAGACCAGTAGACTATTAAAAAACTAAAATAGTCTCTAGGCCAAGAAATAGACATGTTTCTAGAATTTTTATTTTGGTAAACCAACATGTTTCTAGACTTGACAAACCACAAAGTTGTTGCATGCATATAGATACTACGAAAACGTGGTTTAGCAAAGAGAGTAGTGACTGTAGAATCCCAATTTGAAAAGTTAATTTAAAATGCCAAAGTTAAAAGTAGACTTAGGATCCAAAAATAACTTGTGCAGCACTTTTAAAAGAACATATTAATGGACCAAAAATAAATTTTTGAAAAAAAAATAATAATGAAAAAAGCAGTGGTACGCAAAGCAGTTTCCGGTATAACTATTGACAAAGAGAGTTCTCCTCTATTTCTCTAGAAAAAAGAAAAATAAAAAATTCCCTGTCAGAAGTCATGTCCCATGCTAATTTTGTTATTTTTTTTGTCCTTTGTTTTATTTATTTATTTCCTGTTTTGTATGTAGGGATCTAGACATTCTGGAGGGAGAGAGAAAACAGGAAAAGCCACTGGGGGAATATAAAAACGAAAGCCAATTTGTTTATTGATGAACTGGAATATTAATGAAACAAAATGATATAATGGGTAATTCACCGGTCAATGAACAATGATAGTGTACATAATTTTAACTTTTGAAATCGCTGGACAATTTTCTTTATTTGTGTTTAGAGATGGACATAATGCCATATGCTGAACTCCATGAAAGATAAAAAAGTTAATATTACTGATGATCTGTAAATTATATTACGCTGTACATTTTTGTCTTAAATTTTTTTTTTTTAATTTTAAAATTCATATTTTTATATTGCCGTAAATTTTTTTAAAAATTTCCATCTATTTGAGCTATTAAAATGCACATAAAATCTATTTTAAAAGTAAAATTGTAATTTTAAATTTTTTATTATTATTATAAATTTCTAAACTATATCGCGATTTCCTATTTCATTCTAATTTTTTTTTCACATTTTAATTTTTAAACAAATATTTCACTTAGCTAAAATATTTTTCTAAATCTCATTCTCTCTTTTCCATGCGAATTTATTCTTTTTATTTTTTTCTCTATATCCATTTGCTGATACAAAAATAAAAAAATAAAAAAATTGAACTCAATAAAAGATAAAAGTCTTTCCATAGTCCATACTTAAAATTTTGCCCATACCCCATCTTTCTCCTATTTTCTTCTCTCTTAAAGCACTTCACCCAAAAAAAAAAAAACAAAACAAAAAAACATCACCGAAAAAGACCAAAAAATAGTCCACATCATTTCGTTTCTCACCTCTCTGTCAAGCAAAAGCCCTTCAAATGGCCAGCAAATACAAGGTCAAAGCCAAGGGCAAGCACCCGGGGGATGGAGGTGGGCAAACAAAACTCTAAGAAACAGTAAAAAAAAAAAACTCAAGCAACCATCGTCTAAACTTCTACAATGGTGGAGGATCGACCAACGATTTCAACAAAACCAAAAGCACCACTTCAAACTCTGGGAAGATAACCTAGAATAAATAAATAAATAAAAATATTCACTCTAGGAAGACCACTTAAAGAGGTTTTTTTTCAAGAAATTCTCAGTGGAGTTGGGTCCCCCGACTAGTAGAAGTTGGGGCCTTTTGTAGAGGTAACAAAAAACTCTATAAATGACCCCAACTCCAACTCGGGTTCTATATCTGTGCTTTCACATGTTGTCAAGACAACTCAAAACCACTCCGACTTGGAGTGAGGGTCCCAACTACAACCAGTAGAGAATTTTTCATACGCAATAATTATCCTGACTATAACTTGGGGGGGCTCAGACTTTATGCCGGGGTTTGTCTATGTTGCTATTTCGATTATCTTCAACGTCCAGAAGTTGAGGATTTTTTGGTTTTCTTATTTTCTTTTTTCTATTTCATCCAGAGCAAACCAAATACGATTTTTGGAATTAAGTTTGGTGGTCTTTGTTTCCCCAAAATGCCTGAACAAGATATAGCAAAATGAATATTTTTATTTATTTATATTAAATGAATGATGTTTAAGAGAGCCAACGAAGAACAATAATGGCAATAGAAGGTGGAAAAAAAAATTTGGTTTTATAGGGGTGCTGTACAAGAATATTGGAAAGTTTTAGTGTTAAAAACTCATCATGGACAAAATTTTAATTTTTTAGATCTATAAGCTTTTTTCTTTAATTTGGCTCAGCTAAAGCCATTAGACAAAAAAAAAATGTTCTGTGAATTGTAAATAAAAAATTTCAATTGAATAAGGAAAAATCTAAATCTTACCATGTTATATTATTACTAAGAAAATAAGTCGAAAAAGTATGGTTCTAATGAGAATGACTCTTAGTACCTCCATAATTTTGTACTAGCTTGCCTGGAACCAAATGCTTATTAAAGGGGGCTATGATATGTGACCAATATGGCCAATTGAAATCTCATAGCATTGTAATGAACCTAGGACCAGAATGCGTGGTTAATATGGACTGTCAATCTAAGGACCCATACAGTACTTTTGGGATTGGTGTGCCTTTGCCACAAGGCACCCCACTCTTCCTAAACTCTATTTCCTTAGATTATAGGTGCTTGGCATCCATTTACAACAACCGGAACGGATGTGGAGGCCATTTTCCTCATTAGTCCTCCCCCTTTTAATGTGAAATTTAAATCACAATAACCTATACACTAGGAAGTAAAAAAATATTAGACCTCTATCATGAAGTATAACATAGAGCAAGCTCCTAGGAAAAAAAATCCCTACAATCTATTGAACAATCTAAGTGTCTAACTTCATCATTACAACCATCTCAGATCTGGCTGCTTTTTTCGTAGTTAAAAGCTTTTACAAAGTTGGATCCCTAACCAATTTGAGAGTTACCTAGCTAATAGTTACTGCTCCATAATTGTACTGATCGATGGAGAGTTGTTTATGTCAGAACAAGACTTATCTAGCCTCTACTCCAGAATCATAAATAAGCTCTGGTTGTTGCCCACACTCAAAAGAAACATCTTATTTGTTCACCATATAAAAATTGTGGCTTTGTGGGCAACACAGTGGCTTTAACCAGACCTAAATCAAGTTGACAATTCTGATTTTGGCATAATAACTATCAAAACACAAAATCATTTTTGAACTTGAATTTTATGGTAGAAAAATAGCCTAAATAGACTGAACTCGTGTACTAGAAAGGCTTTGCAACTTCATTCAAACGTTAATAAGTTTACATCGAATTTACAAATTTACTACAACTAAAATTGAAAACAAACATTCTAAGATCAGAGTAACATCACAAACTTCCTCTTAAACTTAGCAATTTTTTTTTTCTTTTTTTTCATTGTTTTAGAACCATGCTGTTTTTTAACAAAGAAGTTGTATGATCCTAACAGCAAATATCAGTAAACCTGGAAATTTGAGTTTACTAACCTTACTCCACCCTAGAATTGAATTTGACACTTTGATTGCCAGCAAGTGTTTCTTCCTTTTCCCTTAAAGATGCATGAACAGCCCTGGCCGTTGCAATGGCAGAATCTGCCCTCTTGACAACTTTCTCAAGCTCTTCAACCTTCTCCGATAGTAATCCGACATATGAGTTTGTGGACTGGACTAACTTGTTTGCAGTTTCCAAAGAAGTACATAGCTGGAAAAACCCAAGAAAGAGATCAATAATCACAACAAAAACATAGACATTTGCTCACTTAAACAGGGTTTTCAAATAGGTTGAGCAACAAAGAAGTTGTGTCGTGTGAAATTCTTTGAGGTTTTGAATGATCAAGTAATCACCTTTAAAGTTAGAGCAGTCCAAGAGTGGTCAGTCCCAGCGAGTGCCTCATTAAGTTCCTTGTAATTTTCCTGAAGCAAGAATGACGAACAGCGTTATTCGATGCAAATTATATAGAACGCAGATCACAAATAACAACTTCCACAAAAATGCAAAAGCCCTTGGCTTTCTTCTTTCCAAAAAAAAAAAAAAAGTATACCCAGACCCAGTAAAAGCCGAATTCAGGTTTCAACACCCACACAAACATTCTATCGTTCATATACACCCATTTTCCCCCAAATAAAAAAATCATACAGAAAATTCTTGAATTGAAATGTGAAACTTTGTACATTGAACGAAACCATTCATAATAAGGCCAAGCAAATTCGTGAATGTACTTGACGCCAAGCCCTAACAAATAATGATGATCGATTGGGTATATCCCAATCCTCGACATCAACAAAATCATGAATCTGTTTCATTGCAAAAAGATGGATTGCAGAAATAAAAGGTCATAATTGAGAAGAAATTTTGGGAACCTTGAAGAGTTTGGTGAGGTCCAAGGTGTGAGGAGTGTCAATGGGGCTATAGATCGGAGACGAAGAGTAATTATGAAGTTGTGGTGGAGAAGCATCTGAATTTGATTCTCCGACGTCGTTTAGCAGATCGCCAATCGATAGAAGCGGCCCTCCTACTCCTCTCATCCTTGTTCTACTTCCCGTCACTTTTTCTCTCGGAGGAGATTATTATTGTCACGGCGTTTAGCCTCCTACAATTAGGCTTGGGCTTTAAAAAATGATAAGCAGAAGATCCAGCCCAAAATAATTCGGAGCTTATAGTCCAATATAGCAATCCGACCCTGTAAAAGAACCAAAGTTCCAAGCCAACTCCGAGTCTGAACAGCACGACGAAGCACCGACGATCTGTCTGGTCTTCGCGGCTCAGTTTCTCATTTAGGTTAGCTTCAAATCTTACTTTGCCTCTCTGGGTATCGAAGTTTTGATAAAAGTAGTTGCTTTTTTCTTTTTTCCTTTTTTTTTTCTCTTTAATTAATTTTCACGGTTTAGAAGACAGCCCAGTGTCTCAAAGTGCTTCAGATAATAAAAATAATTTTTCTTCTAAAAAAAAAGAAAAAGAAAATTGTTCATAATAATGTTGGTTTTTAGCAGTGAAAACCCCTCATAGAAATTCAATTTTTACAACACATTTTCGTGGTTGCTTGCTAACTTCATTAATATTGTAACTGAAACGAGGCTGGGGTTTGCTTTTCAGGCACAAATAGAAGCAGCTTAAGAAAGATATGGGAAGCCAAGAGAATGTTAAGCAGCTGGAGGACTGCTCGGTTTCCAAGTCAGTTTTTTTTTTTCTTTTTGTTTTCACATTGCTTCTGTGTGTTTGCTTCCTTTTAGCTGATGTTAGACTGTGCCATGTTATGGTGTTATACCTTTTCCGTTTTTTGTGCTTGTGAAATCTAAAACGGTGTGCTTCAAAATGTTTTCGGCTTTAAAAGGGCCAGTGACTATAGAAGAAAGATATTTTAATTAATTACATAAATATAATCGGCGGAACTTAAAACCTTATGGCTCTTTTAAGTTTTTTTTTTTTCTGATGAATATGGCTCTTTTAAGTTTCTCCGTACATAAAGAGGAGCAAAATATGGCGCTTATTAAGGAGCTAGTACTAGGACCGAAGATATTTTAGTGTTGCTTTGAACTGAACCTTACCGCTTTGGAAAGAATAAGTAAACTATTCTAGATCGAAAAAAGCAGATTGTTCTTCTTTAGTTTTCACATTCTTGTGTCTTAAATTTTATGGCATTTTTCAGTGCGCGACTATTTTGTAGATCTATATAATATTTACTACTTTGTCATCTGATTGCAATTTGTACAATTTAGCTTAGAAATTTGCGAACATTTCTTGTTGAACTTCTAAACTTAGTTTGCATTTCTCAAAAATTTGAATTTTGATATAGATGATGTTTTCCTTGCATGTAATTAAGTATGTTTTAGCTGTGCTTATGTTTTAACAGTTCAATTGTTACACTGCATCGGGATGGAAACTCACTTCCAAATCTAAAACAAATTAATGTCCCAGTTTTATTTTCATCCTGTACTATATTTTGATAATTTGGTTGAGGGACATTAATGCTTACTAGATAAAATTTGAACTATATCAGAATGCTTTTAAGTCTCATTTTACCTAAGTACTTAGCCAGCCATGATATACTTTTTCATTATTCAGGAATTTTGAAGATCACCTTGCAACCACCAATACTTCACCAGTTTCATTTTCAGTTCAAAGCTGCTAGATTTATCTATCAATGCTCTTTTTTTTTCTTTTCTTTTTTTCAATAAGTTGCGTCGCCATAAATTTTTGTGGTGGTCAGTTTAAACTGCTTTACCTTTATTATTGATCTATTTTTTCCTTGATTGCCTGAAAAGAAAAGTTAATGTGTTACATGGAATTTGTGCAGTGCATTGGGCACTTGGGTATTCTCAGGAGCAGGGGCTTTGATAGCCATTCCAGTGGGGATAAAAAGGAAATCTTTTGGACCCCTTGTGTTCTTTGGCACAACAGGTACCATGCTTGACATTATTATGGGAATTAATGCCTGTGAAAGAGAACATGCAGAACGCCAAATGAAGCTATTAGAAGCTCAGAATTCTGCAGTCAATGCATCCTTAACAGAGATTGGAGCTGAATCCTAATCTCAAGCACATAAAGACATAATTCTCATGTCTGAATGCTCCTTTGCTCAACTTGAAAGCTTGAATCCTCAGTTTTAGAAAGCTGTTGTTTTGATTCTGTGTACACTTCTGTCGATATAGGATACAACTTCATGTGTTATTTCCCAAAACTATTCTTGTGAATAAAAGGCATATATCCAATTGTCTTCCCTTTTCTTGCCTCTGGAAGGGCATCTTTTTTTAGTTCAAGATCTATTTATTTCAGGAATTTATTAGTCAAGGAAGGAGAAATATAATAGAAAGTGATTGCCTCTCCATTACTTTGTCTCTGTATTTTTTGTTTTTTCGTTTTACCTATTTGCTTAAGCTCAGAATAAGCTCTTTTTGGGTTGTTTAACCTTGGAACATGCTTTTAATTTTTCATAGTGATAGTGCACAAAGATAAATAGTATATTGGCAAACAACTCTAAATACAGAAACTATCGCTCCCTTAATTTTGTTAAGACTGCCGCATAATGTTCAACATAATAAGGCAACTGACAGGCTTAGAAATAATCTTTAATATTATATTTCGAGAGAATTTTCATAGATGAGTTCCAACAGATTGAAGCTATATTTCAAATTGTGACATTAGTTTTATGATACACTCTGGTTGGTTCTAGAACATGGCATCCACACAGAAACCATTTCAAACCTCCCATTTTCACAATCCAAGTTCGGATTTACCACGATTTCAAATTTCAGTGGACTGTTCTTTCCTTGTTGCAGCAAGGATTTTAAAAGAATTAACCAGATAAGATGAAAGTTTAAATCATTTACATTTGCCTTGAATTCCAAACTCGCATTAGCATCTGATGAACAAAAAACCACAGCTTTTGACGCCCCAACAGCTTGTAGTCTATTTGTACCTCTTGAGTGATGATTATTTCCCTTGTGAGCATCTATTGGATCTGGGTTTTGGTCATTCTGTTGCCCTCTAAAGCACGAATAAACTCTTTCAGCACTCAAGTTTCCAAACAAGAGTTCTGCAGCCTTGTTTTTTACTAGGAGGGGTACATAATCTGATTCATCCCAGACATATAACTGCAGTACAATTTCAACATGCTCGTATAGAATCTAAAAGGGGATAAAGGAAGTATGCATGAACAAAAGAAAACAAAACAAAGTTCAACACTGGGTCCATACCATGAAGGGCCTGTATATGGAGCTTATTTTGTGAAGGCGATTTGAGCTCTGTGAGCAATAATAAAATGGTCCTGCATTCTGCTCAACCATGTTGTACCTGCTGCAATGGAGAAAAAGAAAGAAAAATAACTTTTCAGGTTCATATTGAGTGTGTTTATGGAATGAAAAACATGACATTATATTCATACCTGTTCTCCATATCCAACAGGGTACCGCAAAGCAAGCAGCCAGTGGAAATGAGATCAGTTGCCAAAGTAGAGTCTTCTATATCATACACTCTTCTGCTGACAAACATCTTTTCCCTATCAGATTCATCACCAACAGCTCCCTCAATAAATGGAAGAAAAATCTCGCCAACAGATGCATAGAAGACGGCCTTACAAGAATCAGTTAAACTTAGTACTTGCGAGAGCGAAAAGTAGTCCTTTGGTTTTCTTTTTTCCTCGAGTTTCCAGTTTTTAGAGAAATGGGTGTTCTGCCATGCAAGTTATCTCCATAGGTATTAGTCATACATGCATATCCATACAATAATGATTTATATAATTAGTCGAGAAGAGAGGGAATACATACAGCGGAGGCATGGCCGTGAGATTGAAAGCCGGAAAAGGTGGAAGCAGAAGCAGTTCGAAGCAGCCATTCCATGAGCTTGGTAAGCTTTTGTTTAGCCGTTAACCCAACTCGACACTCGGCTACTAAGTCACCTACACCTACAAGGTTAACAAAAACAAGAAAATGGAGCTCTGTCTATATTTGGGCTTTTTGAGCTTTGCCCACCAAATAAAGATTTAGGGGGTTTATTCAATATGGATTTCAAAAGAGATTAATATAGAATTTAAAAGGAACTATGCTTTTAAAGATAAAAATAGGCAGTTTACAGCCTAATACATGAGCATAATCAGACGCATTAAATGTGCAATTGTTGTCTTTTTTGAAGTTTCATACCTTTGGAGACGAGGGATTGAAAAGGGTGGTGGATGAGAGAAAGCAAGGAAGAACAGTAAATGGCTCTGCCTTCCACAATGTCTCCGAATTTGGTAATCTTAACATCTGAACCAACCAACACATAAGAATAAAATAAAAGAAAGAGCGTGGTTTGGCTGGTAATTGAAAAGGGGGAGAGATTGGAATGAATTAATTAAATAAATGAGAAAATAAATACTCTGTAACAAAACGACGTCACCGGCAACGACCGTGGAACACAAATGTTTTTGGGAGATGGAAATGGAGAAGAAAGGCCTCGTATCGTCTCCCACCTGAATGTCCTTCCTCACTACCTCCCCTCCTTTCCATGATTTATACTGCAACCTCCCAATTCCCACCATTTTTTATTATTATTCTATATTTAGTTATCTTTTTAACAACAAATAATTAAATAAATAAATAAAAACAGAGACCTGAACGGGAATGCATCGCTGGACGAAGACCAGAAGCTGAACAAAATCGCCGACGTGAAGAGCCGCTCTCGAGAGATCGATCAGCGGTCCGTACCATCCCACTGCTGACGTCATTGCCCCTCCCCTCTTTTTCACTTTCTCTGCTTTTTTGGCGCCTTATTTTTCAGTTTAAGGAGTTTTTTTTTTTTTTAAAGGTACTGTTCTTGGTGGCCTCCTTAAGAAAAACGGTAGCGCAACTTTATTTTATATATATATATATATATATATTTATTATTTGTTGAATTATTTTTATATCGGTTTTAGTACAACGTAAATTCAATAGTATATAATAATAAAATAAAATATGTAAATATTTATAAAATATCTATTAAATATTTATAGACCCCTATGGTAGGTTTTTTTTTTTACAGCAAAAAAAAAATCTATTGCACTTCTGGATTTTACCAAAAAAAAATTTATTGCACTTCTTGAAATACATGTTCCTGTATTATACTATTCTCGGACGAATAAAAATATACCACAAAATTAGAGAATTCTTTCATTATAAAATTGAAATGATTTTATAGGATGAATCTGATTTTATAATTTTTTGAACCCATAATTAGGTCTTCTGTTACTGATTTACAAACTAGTCATGATATATATATATATATATATATATATATATTTATCATTACAATTGATCATGTTATTATTAAATATACGTATACGTATAGTTTCACTCTCCTAGATGGGCCTGCTATATTTAAAAACCATAAAACTCAACATTGCAAAATTATATCAAATAAATAATGCTAAAAATCACATATAATTTCCACTGTATTTATTACCTATACACATATCATTATTAAATTGATTTATAATATTATGTATATAGTTTCACTCTCCCACATAGGTTTGGCACATTCAGAAAACTCCTAAAATGCTTCCTGTGAATTTGGTTAACCATTTTGTAACTTAACAAATTTTAAGTGACCCTTATAACTATCCATTATTTAACTGTTCCATACTCCTACGTGCTTAATTAAAAAAAAAACATTTACTTGCCTCACAATTAGACTAAAAACTGTTCTTTAAGAAAAACAAAAATGAACAAGGAGTTACAACCAAATCACCCATTTTGAACAGCAAAACTATAACATAAGCAAATGTCTCATGAAAATTACTAATTCAGACATTTTAAAGAAAAAACAATTACAACTTTGCCACCCAAAATCAAAAACTTTATTGGGCTGCTGCGGTCCAAAAGTAAAGAAACAAAGCGAAGAAACAAAAATCCTACCAAAGAAACATGGTGTTAAAAGTGCCAATTATTGTGGGGTTCATACTAACCATGTAACACCGGGAGGAATCGGCCAACAAAAACAAAAGGCCTATTCCTGCAAAGCAGCTTTTGTTAAAAACCAACCGCAATAGCCATAGCCAATGCCACAAGAAATCCCAACACCCCCAACCTTTTTTATCTACACCTCACACCATGTTTCCTATGAAACAAGTTCATATAAAAAAAAAGAAGCAACACCAGAATCTAGACCGTTACTATTATTATTTTTTTTCACCTCCTACTATACTTTTTCAACTATACACCGATTTAGTGTATCTACACCAGAGCTTTCCCCCTCTTAAAAAAAAACAAAGCGCTCTGGTTTCTTCTTTCCCAGGTTCAATTAAGTTGCAACATCACTCGATCCTTCTGTCCAATTTCAAAACCCCCAAGCAGCTCAAAAGAAATACGAGCTCATGTACAGCCTCACCCCAATATCGACTGGTCCATCATCCCCCCCAGTCGGGTGAAGTGCTACAGGAATTGTTGAAAGGACGTGCATTGTAAGGGGGAAAACTGCAGGATCTATTTCTATTTCTGAAGAGCCACAATCTGAGAGCTCTGAATTATGGGCAGCTGCACCATGCTCGTCGTTAATACTTCCATACACGTCCAGTTTGCATTTCAGATCACATGGACTGACCATCAGTGCAACATCTTCTAGCGCCCTCCATTTACCAGGGCTGCCTCTTCTTAGCTGGCGTCTGTTAGGACCCAAACTAAGCACCAATGTAGATGTAGCATCAAGCCATTCAACCATTAATCCTTCAACTTCATCATAATATATTCGCCGCTCAATCTGAAAGTGAGTAGGGATATGCATATGCATGGGGTAAAAAACAAAACAAAGAAAAACATAATATTGCTACACACACACACATATAAAAGAGCACTTACAGCTAGCTTGTGAATATATATGGACATGAATCTTGGTCCCAGGCCCAATACTCTTGCTTCTGATAATAAAATCTGTGGGAGAAATCAAGGCAAGTCAAACATGAAGCATGGATCATATATCCACAGAATGAACACACTAGATGAGTGCTCAACATAAACCTTTACCTAACTACTACAATTACATATCAATCAGAAGTAATATCAACATTGGCTTTCTTTATGTTTATAAAGAAAATAAAACATATACATACATACATATATATATATATATCATCAAAACTAAAAGTGCAAAATTAAGGGAGTTAAACATGAGAACTAAGACTAAGTTTGTACCTCTTTTTTCTTCAACAGAGCCCATATATAGAGCTTATCACAGGCATCCTTAACACGTCTACTGGCCAACTTTCTTTCATTGCAAAAAATGGCAATAGCAGCAAGTGATTCAATGCCAGGAACTCCATGCTTAAGTGCTGCAGCTGATAATGCTTCCTTACCTTCCCTGGATTCGGCAGCAGCTTTTTCAAAATAAATACCAGTGAAACATCTTCTTGCCAATTCCTCTCTCCTTCGAACTTTATTTCCCATCCTTTGATGTTTCAAATACAACTCTTCAGCCTCTATAACTGCAGCCAGTGTCCTTTGTACTAAAATATCAGGATACCGACGTAGAGGTGAAGTGAAATGAGTGTAGAGAGAAACAGCCAGAGAATAATGTCCCCAATCTTTTAACTCCCCACTGCAAAAATAAGTTGCCAGTTGCATTGCCTTCGAAGCATTGTTCATAAGAATATCAAGGAAAATAGAATCATCTTTGAGCTTTTTCCTGATTCCCTCCAATGACTGATGGATCCGACTAGAAGAAGAAGTATCCATCTGAAATCCATGTTTATTGCAAAATGCTTCAAACTCTCTAAGCTTCCGCATATTCGGTTCAGGGTGCCTACGCAGTAAAGCGCTATCAGGAAAAGCCCTAGATATGACTTCAGCAGCTGTAGTATTTGCCAAAAGCATGAACTCCTCAACAAGAAAGTTTGATTCACTACATTCACTGAGCTTAATGTCACATATATCTCCATAGCCATCAAACAGAAAAGCAACCTTGGAACTATCAAGGAGTAGAGCCCCATCCCTAAACCTCTTTTCCTTCAAAACTTTGGAAACTTCATGAAGGTTTTTAACAGAGCTAATAACATCATGCCATTCAAAATGGCCATGTAACTGTGGACAACCATTTCCTACTATGTTAACATTTTCAATATCAATTATCCCGTCAATAATGTCCTGAGCACGTTCATACGAAAGCTTGCAACATGATTGTATCACAGTACGGCCAATCCATCGGTCAATAATATCCCCAGCTGGGTTAATATCCAAGAAAATAGAAAATGCAAGTCTGTCAACTCCAGGGCTAAGTGAACCTATATTCTCTGAAAACAATGGAGGAAGCATTGGCAATTTCTTTTGTAACATGTAGACACTCGTTGAACGGATTTGAGCCTCTTTATCTAATTCTGTGTCAGGTAAGACAAAATATGAAACATCTGCAATGTGGACACCTACTCTAAAAATACCTTTGGATAATTCTTCAATTGAGAGAGCATCATCCAAATCAGTGGCAGTAGAAGGGTCAATGGAAAATATGCACAATTTTCTAAGGTCCATTCTACTTTGGAATTCCTCTCGTGGCACCTCCCAAGGTAGAGGAGGAAGGCAGGTAAGTGACTCAGAAGAAAATTCAGACGAACAAATTGCATTTTGAAATAAAATAGCATTTAGTTGTGACTCTAATTTCCCACCCTGTCCAAAAGTATGCAAGATGCAGGCTTGTGGAACAGCACTTACTTCGTCCCAATGGTCAATCCGAGCAGCAAGCAACTCCATATCAAGAGTTGCATCACTATTCTCCAATCTTTTCTTTATGCAATCAGGTAAGCCACTTAGGAGAACCATCATTTTTGGAAATCTTGGGTCAATTGGTGTGAGCTGAATGTACTCATGCTCAGCAAATGAGAGTCTAGTTTTGCTCTTCTTTGGATAATATAACCACTGCTTAACATTGAGGAAACCGACAACAGCATCTCGACGAGGAGACCTTTCAATGACAGCTAAAACCCTGCCAGTCAGTTGCTTAGAAGGGAATGAATTGAGCTTGGCACATATCCTTCCAACAGCATTTTTAACATCATTTAGCCCACTAGAAGAACCTACATGTGAAGAATCAGAAGCAGAGTGCCTTCCGTCCACATGATCATAATCTGAAGGTAAAACCAAGTCTGATCGAAAAGTTTCACCCAGGGAAGTGCTTCCCTCATAATGCGATTCCTTCTCAGGAAATGAATAGCCAGCATGATTGGCATACTCATGATCCAAACCTACCTTACTTTTACCTTTGCAATTATCACTAGCCACTTCTGTATCTTCTGGAAGTAAGTTAGGATCCTCCACCAATGCAGAATTGTTACACATTCCAGTTGACCCTTTCATCCTTGTCCAGAATGACACAGAATCAACCTTTACCGCTACAATGTCTCCTTCTACCTGTAAAGAATATAAGAATGCAATCAATATTAACTTCCAGGTACGAATTTATTAAACTTACAACATGTACCGACAAAGAGAAAGGGCGCCAAAAAGAACCACAGACCCATTAGGTGCTTAGAACTAAGTGAAGGTATGCCCTGAGAGAAAAGCATAAACAACACCCCGAAAAAGTATGTATAATACTAGCTATGTACATTATTACGACATTAATAAACAAAAATGTGCAGATAAAGATTTATATGCATGTAGAAATTGATGATGTGACCCAGTATATTCCAAAATAATTTTTTGGCCAAGCCGAAATAAATCATGACATAATATTAAGGCAGCCTGCATGAATTAAATATTGAAAACAAATGAGGCAGAGATGTTCTGGAAAAAATACTAATACAGACAAGGTATCTAAAAAAATGAAAATGTACGTAATTCCTAACTTACAGCTCGATTTTGAGAAGCAATTCCATTAATGAAAACATCAGTTGGTACTCCATCGACTTTGCAATATGCCTAAAACCAAATAAAAGGTAAATTTTTATCATATCTACCTCTGAAATAATGCATAAGAATTGAGAAACTCAAAGTTAAAATTAAATACCAACAAAGAATACAAAAAATTAATATATTAGTTACAATAAAGAAGCTCACAAACCTCAAGTCTATTATGAGCATTCACACGAAATAAAGCTTTAAATGCCTCGCCTCTCTGCAAAAGGAAAAATAAATTAAAATGTCTCCAGACTTCACTTCTCCAAAAACACATCAATAATTTTCATACTGGTCCAGGTAAAAATTATTAATAATTACATCATAAATAAAAGACTTATGTCAGACTGACCTCTATTGCATCATTAACGTCGTTTAAAGACCAGTGCGGAGCAAAATATTTCTTCTGGGCACAACTCTCCATCTGCTTGGTAGGGAAAACATTGTTCATGAATGACTCTGATGATTCTTTGCAAACAATTGAGTCAGGACAAAATTTTGAAAGGATTCTCCCACCAGGTTTAGATGGTTGAAGATTCTGATTTTGTAAGATCTGCACATCCTCAAGATTCGCTTTATCATTAATGTGCATTGTTGGCAACGATTTGAAAGCAACATTTGATGCTTTTGTCGTTATATTCTCATTTTGAGAATGTGCCTCTAATTTCTGTTGCTTCAGAGACGTGGTTGCATGATTGGCTGTTTTAGCACTTCCTAAGCATTCCACTGCTTCACCACATATTTCATTTACTGAATTACACGATGCTATCAGATGAGGAAAAAGAAAATATCAGCATCAATATTGTGACAGAAAATGGTAAAAAATCGAAGTAAAAAAGGAAGAAATTAACCAACATGTTATGTAGAAAATTTGGACCAGAAATAGAGAACAATTTTAGCATATAGAATTGCATAGAAGAATCCAGATAATATTCATTATAAGTTCTATATTCTACTGAAAGGCCTCTCACGCAATTAGAACTCTTCAGTACAACAGCTAAAAATTTGACACAAGTGGCAAGGGGAAGTAAGTTCATGCAAAAGAAATGTTACTCCAAACTCAATGATTTCATTTCGAAATACTAATGTCCTGTCATACCTCTTTTCATTAGAATGTCTTCAGAATACATCATGCTTGTATTTTACAATAACAGAACAAGTCAAACAAATTAAAGCTAAATGCTCACAAACCTAAGGAAATTGTTTGTCAGCAAAACTTATAATATTCAAAATACTAAAGAAGAATCATGATAACAGTTTTTACATGTCCATTTTGCGTTGTATTTGATAAACCAAGCTGAAAGCACTCTATCCTGTAAAAGCTGTTTCCTTCCTAACTTTTGTCCCTCATTGGCTTCCTTCCTTCTCTAAATTACTAGCCTCCTTTCTAAAGGATCCAGATCAAAATTAAAATGAACACCCACAGTTCATTTCATTCACTGCCAAAAAGGCTCCTGAACGTGCTTAGCAGGCTCAAAATAATCCCATGCACTAATTAGCAGGCCCAAACAGACCCAATAGCTTACTGACAAAAGTATAAAGAAAAAGACAAGATTTTTACCTCCATCTCCCGAAAAGACAGATTGTACTTTTTCAAATCTAAACTTTCCGAGCCAGAAACTCAATGAGAAAACTCCTAACCAGAAGAACTATGAGACACACGACTGAAATCCCTAATTGGCAATACAAAAACTAATTGAAAAATATATATATACATACAGTGAATCTGTGTTTCGTACCATCGGTAAACACCAAATCTAAGTTATAATTTCACCAAAATCCTTTTCTTATAGACCCAAATATTTTTTTTGAAAAAAAAACATTGACAATAAAGCACCTGAAATGGCAGAGTTCTGTTTTGCTCGTCGATTAGGTCTACGCTTCTTCTTCTTCTCCTTATCGCCATCATCAACCCTCTCAACCACAGCTGATTCAACGACAGTCCTCATAATAATCTAATAACAGATTTAAAGCTCTTAAACACAAACGCACAAAGAAATAACCCAAAAACCCAGAAACTCCAAAACCCAGAAAAAAAAAAATAGAAAACAACAGGGATCGAGGAAATAAAAATCCGGGTAATCTTCCGATTGGTAAAAAATATACGGAAGAACCGTAAGAAATAGAAGAAAAAAAAAATCAAATAAAAACGAATGTAAAAGAAAAATAAATTAAAAAAAAAACAAGTGGGAGATGAAAAACGAACAGTACAAAGAAGAAAGAAGAAAAAAGAAAAACGAAAGGAAAGGAAAGGAAAGGAAAGGGTTAGGGGTTTTATATAGATTGGGGGAAAAAAATAAAAAAAGGAAGAAAAAGAGAGAAGGATTTGGGAAATGGTGGTGGTGATGTTGTTGGTGAAGGAAAGAAGAAAAGGAGGCGATTGGTCGGCCAAGACGAAGAGACGCCGACTATCTGATTCCTTTGTCTTTGCCTTGTAATCTTTCTTCCTTCACAATCCCCCCACTTCGCTTTTCTTTTTCTTTTCGTTTTCTCTTTTCTTTTGTTTTTTTTAATATATTTTTTACTACTACTTTTTTATTTCGGTGAGTGCGAGAGTGAGTGAGGATGGTGAAGTTTCTAGATCTTTCGACACGTGTTCTTTCTTCTTTGGACTTATGTAGTGGGTGGCTAAAAGCCTAAATTGCCTATCACTCTGGATTTTTATTAAGTTTGCATTTATTTTATTTTAACAAACAAATATAATATGGTGTATTTATAATTCTTTATCAACTAGTGTTAGTTTTAAGCAAAAAAAAAACTAGTGTTAGTTTGACATCTGAAATTATTTTTTGACAATGTAAAATTAATACAAAACTACTCTTTTTTTTTGTTGGAAATACAAAACTACTCTTTACCCAGTATGCATGATGTATTTTTTTATATCTAAAAGGAGCAGTAATGTAACAAAATAAAATTCAAAATAATAATAATCTTTCATAAAGTGAAATTAATTATATTTATGGAGAAAAAATAGTTTATTTATTTTTTGGTAAATATAGTTTATGTAATTTACCTTGTAAAGCTAGCAGCATTAAGTGTTTTTTTTAATACAATTAAATTAGATTGGATTGATGTATTTAATTCAATACAGTACATTCAATAAAACAAACCAGCCCAGCCCTAAAGGTTAAAATTCTTCAATATAAATATATTTTTTTATTTGGCTTATCCCGATCCATCTGCTTTTGGGAACACTAGTTGCTTTTTTTATTTTTTATTTTATTTTATCTTTTTAATAGGAACACTTGTTGCTTCCAACTTAGTGTGGCATGCCTTTTTTGTTCTACAAGCATGAAGGTAGCGTGATACATTTGTTCTATAATTGTTTTTAAAACTATATTCTTAAAACTTAATACCACCCAATATATACGGAGAACGTATACCAATAACCTAATATATATATATTTACCAAAAAAAAAAATAACCTAATATATATATATATAAAATTTCTCCGTGGTAGAAAGTCGGTTCAATCTTCACATTTATATATTTGAAAGTTGAAATTCAATTTTTGATATATTCAGTTTATTGCTTCAGATTAATTTATAATTTGATACCGACAATATCTTTTCTATTCATAAAAAAAGAAAAGAAAAAAAAAACATATATATATATGAATGAAACATTTTTAAAAAATATAGCATATACAAAAGTTTTAATGTAGAAATTTATTTATTTTTGTTCTGTCCAATGTACTTTCTCTTGTACTACTTTTTGTATATGTAAAATTTTTTCAATAATTATATTTGAAAATGTAAGAATCCCTTTGTTACATGATTTCTTCTTCATAGAGATAGATATAGAATCTATGAATCAATTACTTAGAAGTGCATTTTGTAAAATTTACCCAAAAATATATATATATATATATTATTTACAATTGATGATAAAATTTAATACATACAAGCATGCTAAAAGTCGGAATCAAAATTGTAAATTTAGCATGCACATTCTAAGAGTATCACATAATTAAAGCGTCTTTAATGATACTGTAGATTAGAGTTTATGTAGCATGTAGAATGGAAGTCATTGTTGCTTATGTGACAAATGTCTATTGAATAGGTAGTGAATATTCAAAAATAGTGTCTAATGGAAAACTGTTTGAAATAAACTTAATTAATAATGTATAATTTTTAAAAAAAATTAAATTAAATCTAATTAAAATTAACCCTAATTAAAATAAAACTGTTAAAGATAACGATAAAAAAAGAAAAATAGTTTTTTTTTTTTTTCTGAATCAGCATGTCTAACAGACCCTTTAGAAGTAGAGGGTCAACCTGACAGCTTCTATTTTTTTTTATCAGATCAGCTTAACAGAGGCTTTACACATAACCATTGGATAAGTTTTTTCTCAAACAATATTTATTTATCTTATGTGACAATATTTTTTCTCAAGCATCTTTAATGATACTGTAGATTGGAGTTTATGTAGCATGTAGAATGGAAGTCACTGTTGCTTATGTGACAAATGTTTATTGAATAGGTAGTGAATATTCAAAAATAGTGTCTAATGGAAAACTGTTTGAAATAAACTTAATTAATAATGTATAATTTTTAAAAAAAATTAAATTAAATCTAATTAAAATTAACCCTAATTAAAATAAAACTGTTAAAGATAACGATAAAAAAAGAAAAATAGTTTTTTTTTTTTTTTTGAATCAGCATGTCTAACAGACCCTTTAGAAGTAGAGGGTCAACCTGACAGCTTCTATTTTTTTTTATTAGATCAGCTTAACAGAGGCTTTACACATAACCATTGGATAAGTTTTTTCTCAAACAATATTTATTTATCTTATGTGACAATATTTTTTCAATAATTAATAGATACATTGGAGATGCTCTTATAAGTCTGTATTTAACAAGTAATAGTAATCATTGATCCAAATTTGTTCCATCTTTATCTACAAAACCAATGGACACAACAAACTCCAATATGTCTCTTTTCAATCAAAACAAAACCTTAGTCATCAAAATAAATACAGTCGCCTTGTAACACACCCATACCTTCATTCCAGTGTAATAATAATAATAATAATAATGAATAAATAAATTATGAAAAATATGATTTTCACTCAATGTTTTATCAATTTTTATAGTTAAATTGATAAAGTCTTTAATAAATATGCATATTCTAAAATTTCATTAAAAAATTTCATACTTTCTTATAAATTTCTGCCATTTTTTTTCTAATTTTTATCAATATCATTATTCTGTCAATATAAACCATCGACATTTTTGTATCTTTTACCTTCAATATTTATGTCAATATCGAACTTTTTCATTTTTCTTTTAGGTACATGTTAAACATATAAAATGACCCTTTTTTTTTTTTTGCCTTGTTCGATCGAACAAATTTTTAAAAATGCTGGTTGGAGCTCGCTACAAGCATATATATTGAGTATTTTTTTTTTATCTATCACTCACATGTAAATGTATAAGATGATATATATGAGTGAATCCACATAGACCTATGAAATATGTGAACATATTTGGAGATGAAATGCAAGTATCGATTTAATGATAGAGTATATTGAGAATTCCAAAGGTTTATGAACACATAATAGTTAAGAGATAAAAATAGACAAAACAAAATGGATGAATTAACTGAATGTATCTAATTGAAATAGTGTAAGAACTCTTAGCTCATGAGGCACCATTCAGCTATTAATAGTAGATTCAGACGCTAGGAATCCCTTTGAAAGAAACCACGTAGTTGTCCCGTATTTTATTACTAAATTGTAGACATACAAGGCTTTTTTGTCGTCAATTTTCCATAAACGGCGCCAAACTATTAATGCAAAAAAAAATGCACTCAACTATCTAATGTGCCATCTTCTGCTATCCAATGGGTCCCTTTCTTGTCGATTATGAACCTTGCCATAATTCTCTATAAAACAACAATAACATAGAGTTGGAAGTGATGGGGTACTGACGCTCAAGTCAATATTGTTCTTAGTAAGCTGAATGAAAAAAAATTAGGTTTAAACGAACTCATGATTAATTAGAAGAGATGCTTAGAGAATGGAAGCTGTTGGAAAAGAAGGAGAACCAATGGGAAAAAGAATGAGATAGAGCCCCTGAAAAGGAGTAGCCTTCCTATACCTAGTTTTTGACTTCCCTTTTATAATTGTATAGTGGTACATACATCTTGACACATGGCATACAAGTGCTATAAAGTGGCATATGTATCATTGGATGTTCTCCTTAAGCCCTATGGTGTGCATGCAAGAAAGGAGATGTCAATGAAGACTAAAATTGACCTTTACAATCCAACTGTTTTTTCTAATGCATTCAGACAAATTTGTTTCAGATAATATTGTAATATACTTTGTTGGGAGAGTAACAATTAAACCTTTTAAATAGTGAACAACTACTTGCTCAAAAAGAAACGATTCATGACTATATAAAAGCTAAGGGTCTCATCAGAATAAGAATATAGGAAATCGTTTGCTAAAAAAAATGTAGGAAAACGTTTAGTTAAATGTTTTGTCTATGGTTCCTTAATATATATATATATATATATATATATATTGCCTAAGACTCTAAGGTTATTTTTTTTAATATCTATGTTCTTTTGGTAAATAGATAATTGCATTGAAGAAACCAACGCACAAAAGAGGTGAAGCAAAAGCTTACTCAAAGTTGTTCATAGTAGCAACTTCAACCTTAATTTGAGAAAAATAACAGCAGGAATACCAGAAAAGGAAAAACTATCAAAAATGAAAGATTTGCTCTCACTAAGAACTATCAAATGAGAGCTTCAAACATGTGACTTTATTAGAAAGACAGTCACAAGAATTGGCCTCTAATAACAATACCTCTTGCAATCATACCTAGAGCTCCCATTTGGTTAGAAAAGGCAGCATTCGTATTGATCGCAATGAAATCGAGGTTAGGGGGCTCCAAAACTTCTTAATGTTGTGAGAGACAAGGAAACACCGGAGGCAAGCAAGATAGGAAATACTTAGCAATAAGCTCGCAATTAGCAATTGTTTTCTTAATAAAAAATCTTCCTACAAAAACTCACATGTTGCGCATCTTCTAGATATAAAACAAATGAATGACTCTGATAATTATGCACTTAACAGACCAAAAGGTATCTCTGCAATAACTATCTAGTTTGAGGCAATCCTCAACTAAAGTCTTAATATTTTCCTAGCAAAAAGATCAGACTGAAGGCCCTACCCCAGTAACTAGTAAATGCAACAACCTTTGAAACTTGGCAGAATTTGAAAAAGTGAAGGCTTGTTGCCTCCACGAGACTGCACAAAGGACAAAAGACATCCTGCAAATCTAACCAAGAACCAAGTTCCTTTTTTGTAGGGAGCACATTAGCTGCCACCATCGACAATAAAAGCTTCAAATGCTTATGGAGATCAATACTCTAAACCAATACCTCATCTTGGTTCGTTTCAAAGCCTCAATCTCGCATCAAATTAAAACAACTTATGATCAAATATATGCCTATGTCCATTACAAATTATCTTCCAACAAAATTGAAAGAAGTTTAAGGTTACAAGTACGAATAACCATCTCTTCATCAAAAACTTGCCTTAGAACATTTGGTCTCCAAGAGACAAGGTTCGGATTAATAAATCTAGCTAGTTTCAAATTATCATCCACCTCTACACCCTAAAATACCCTTAGGAACTTTATCGCTTTCCCAATGGAGCCATGGATCCACCCATGGGCTTATTGTCTAGCCATAACCAACCTTGAAACAAGTCCCACTTGTAATAGCATCCTGGATACTAAGAACAAATAGTTGAATCCCCCTACATGGGTTTACAGTAGGAAAAATGATTTGCCTTTCAAATACATGCCTCTTATAAGATAGCCCCAATGACTTGCCTCATCACTCGCAAGCTTCCAATCCATCTTGGAAAACATGGTAGTATTTATGTCAATGAACTTTTTCAAGCCCAATCCTCTCTCAGCTTTGGATTTACATAAGATGTTCTCACGTTTTCAAAGCAAGATATCTGCTAGAATCCTTCTTTCCCCCATCAAAATTTATTGACTAAGGAATCCATACCTTTGCACACCTCCATAGGAATTCTAAAAGTGCTCATTGTATACAGGGAAAGCCTGGATGATCAAGTGTATCAATGTAGCTTTTTTGACTCTACAAAGAAGTTGTGTCTGCCAGCCATCCAACCGATTTTGAACTCTATCATTCATTATGCCAAAAGTCTTTCGCTTATTTCTACCAATGATTAAAGAATTTCCCAAGTAAACGATGCTTTCATTAAGTTCTTTCATAACCAAACGCCTATTGACTTTCTTATGTATATTCCCGTGTAGGTTTTTTGAGAAAAAAAAACACTAGATTTATTTTTATTGATCTTCTAGCCAAACCAAGCAAAATACTACTACAAACAAGAAACCATTGCATCTGCATTTTGGTTGTTTTCCTTGCATGCTATTAATAAGTCATCGACATAGAGTAAATGTCTTATGGGAGGAACATACCTATAAAGTTTAATGTGTCGACTCATTTCTGTTTCTCAATCATTTTAGAGAAAAACTTCCAAGCAGAAGATGAATATGTTGGAGGACAGGATTTGTCCCCTTGTCCCAATCCACGCAACGAAGTAATCTCACTCACATAGCCACAATTCACCAATAGCTTGAAACTAATTGAGCTCACACAATTAAAAACAAAACGTCCGACTTGATCTGAGAAACCCTATGTTTTTAAGGCCTTCATCACAAAAAGCCATTACATTTTGTCATACACCTTCTGCATGTCCATCTTTCAAAACAATTAGTTGTTTTCCTTTATACTTAATAATGAAAGATGTGTCGATGAACAATGGCTCTATACGATCTTTATAGTACATCAATACCATAAAATAACATTTTTCAATTTATTTTGAAATGGATGTGTTATACTTAGAAGTGTTCTTCTCTTTTGTGGTCGAAAACATGGATGTTTTGGCTATAACTTGTACAGCAATTTCAAAGGATCTTAACTTATTTATCCACTCTTTTAGCAAAATAATAATAAAAATAATAATAAATAAATAAAAAACAAAAAAAAAACCTTATTTATCCACTTTTAGGATATCAATATTATAATGACAATACATTATAAATATGTTTCACAAAAACCAATATATATAAATAGTCTAAAACATAAAACGTTAACAAAATATAAGCAAATTAATTAAAGGGATGAATGCATTTTACCACTCTGTAATTTGATAAATTTGTACATTAAGTGTTCAAATTTTAAATGTATCACATTAAGCCTCCAATATATATTATATGTCACATTAGGCTTTCAAGTTTTAAATGTATCACATTAAGCCTTCAATTTACATTATATGCCACATTAGACCCTTAAGTTTCAAGTGTATCTTATTAATCTTCCAATTTATATTTTTATGCCACAATAAATTAGGCAACATTAAAATATCATTTTATGCTCTCTATTATGACATAAAATATAAATTGGAAAAAAAAATGTTCTTACATTATTCTATGCCACATTTAGCTTTTAAATTTTAAGTGTACTACATTAATTTTCCAATTTATATTTTATATCATAATAGGGGGCATAGAATGATATTTTAATGGCCCAATTTATTATAACATGAAATATAAATTGGAAAATTAATGTGATACACTTAAAACTTGAGGCCTTAATATGACATAAAATATTAATTGAAAACTTAATGCGATACACTTGAAATGTGTCATAGAATATAAATTGAATGTTTGATGTGATACATTTGAAATTTGAAAGTCTAATGTACAAGTTTATCAAACTATAAAGTACTAAACTGCATTTATCCATGAATTAAATAAAATATTAACAGCTAAGCACTTGCAATATTAATGTATTCATATTGTTATATTTTTATATTGTGTGATGATTAATTATGGTGAATATGACAAAAGATGAAAATATGTATAACTAAGTATAAGTAATTATAGACACACTAAATTTGTTAACTAAATTTTTGGTATCAACTAAGTTGAAATTATTTATTGATTTTATTTATTTATGATTTTAGACCTTATCAATTTGTCAATGATTAATAAACTCTCACGTCATTTGGTAACCAAAATTTAGTAAACAAGTTTAGTACATATAGCATTTTCCATATACATTTAGATATATATGTCTCATGCATGTAATTAAAGTCATATGTTTATTAGGTCTCTGAGATTGAATTACTCAAATATTATCACTTGGTATGTTTTTTTTTTTAATTGTAATTAAAGGCTAACTGTGTAGATAAAATTTTATAATTTTTAAATTGCCTAGTTAGATAAGTAGATAAATTACAACTTTAAATTTATCTTATTGACAAACTGATTTGGACTCTGTGGTCTAATCCGACTTGGATTGAGAGTTCCAATCTTATCTTATTTTTATCTCTAAGTAATATTTAATGTATTTATTTTATTCAAACATAATTCAAAAGTCTATAAAAGTTCTAACTCGTCGTGTAAGGGACAATGAATTGTTTTACACACAAATATATTTTTATCATGTTTTTTACTGAAAATTTAATTTTTCACTTCAAACTTGATCGTTTTTAAAAATTTTGACCAGCACCACACCGGCACTCAAAAGATATTCATGTTCTTATGTGTTTTGCAGGTTATGTTGTTTCTCAGATTTCAAATTTGGTAGAATTATAGGGTGTAGAATTGTGCATAAAAATAGATAATTCTATGCTAAATTTTTTTATTCTTTTATTTTGGTGTAAGAGTTTAGCAAAATTGACAAACAAGTTTAAATTAAATTAAAAACAGTTTTGTCCTTTTGAAGGAAACTTTTTCTCGACAATAATTGCAAATTTAAATTCCATACTGCTAGAACTGAAAATCAATTTTTAAAGCATTTATTTTGTGGGAAGTAGTGGGAAAAATGGTGGGGGAGGAAGATTAATGATATTATGAAACAAACTTCTTAAATTTACCTTTTTGTGGTCTTTTATTAGACATGTGACCTTAAAAACTCAAATCAATTGTCAACACTTAAGAGAAAAGCTTTTAATTGCCATGCTTATTGCTTACTTTTTACATCCTACATTCAAAGAAAAAAAAAAAGTAATCTATAGATTTCAAGCACTTATTATAGGGCCAAGNAGAGTAATCTATAGATTTCAAGCACTTATTATAGGGCCAAGCTATAAATATATACACACAGACAAAATCAATAAATTAGTTCACATTTCATACATCCGGCATTACTTTTAGTTGGGTAAGTACAACGTCAACCAAACA
>QANX01005626.1:0-22823 GCA_003254975.1 Ochetophila trinervis
TTCGTGTCCGTCGTCTAAACACGTAAGACGACGGATTTTCACTGTCGTCTTTGACCCTATTCTGTAGTAGTGTTAAAATGCTTTAACTTTTGAGTTAGATTTTTTATTAATTTTTAAAAATGTTATATTTAACTTGTGTACTTTTACAATATTTATTATTACTATAAATAATATATATTATTGTTGCTAACAGAAGTAGGAATATTAATATGTATTCAATAATGCATTTTTTTTTGCATAATCATAAAATGTTAATAAAAGGTTGTATTTGATGTATTCTCGTACTCGTGTCAAGTAGTGGTGTTTGATATTTTCTGTTTATGTAGATTTGTTTTTATAGTTTTTATTATGTTGGTCAAAATATCCATTTATTTTTCATCACATCATTTCATTTTATGCTTAAAAAATCATATAACTGTTAACCACCATTTTTAGAAGAGATCTCACACATGTAATTTTATCAGAGGGCCACTTTTATTTTGTTTGTTTATTCTTCTTTAAACTAATAATTTCAAAAAATAAACGTTTCATTATTATTTTTTCAGCAATTTGTGTATCTTGTAGTGCAATAATTTTCAGCAATTTAATCAATGAAAAGACATCTATTTGATTCAAAATTTTAACATATATATAACAAGAAAAAGTAATTTCTACGACGTTATATACATGTCGGACAAAGTGTTTTCTAGGATGATTTAAAATTGTCGTATTGTAAATCGATGAACAATTTTAATTGCAATTACATTTACTATGACGTTTAAAGACGTTGTATATAATGGCAGCGTTGTGTTGGATCAGCGTGGTGAATGACCTAAACATAACGAACATTGTGCGTCATATTTGAAAATCTGACGTGGCCTAGCTAGTACGATGCACAGTGTTCATCGTGTTTAAGCTCTAGACGGCACACAATGTATGTCGTGTTAAATAATTTTTTAATTTATTTTTTAATTTTGATTTTGTTAAATTATTATTGAATTAATACCTTTTTCTTTTGAAAAATTAAATCTTATAAATTGCATTCGATGAATTTAAACTTTTAGGATTAAAATTTTTGCACTTATAACATCAATACACATTTTTACATTCAGACTCAAACGTATATTTTCATAGCTATATCCAAGGATATTAAATAAAAATTTTGGCGAAATTTCATTTTTTTGATGGTGAGGATAGGAAATTAAAGTTCCAAAAAAAGAGTGAAATTTCTACAAAATTTCTGCAATTTTTTCATCAAAATTTCTATGTTAATTGTTTTATAATCTGGTAAAAACTTCCATCGAAATATGATGCACTTTGTGCGTCATATTTGCTATGACACATGGCCTATCAAGTGCTTTGTATTTGCTATTTAACTCTAAATAAAACTCCGATGCACTTGTGAATCATCATTGCTACCTTAACTCCAATACGACTCCAAATTAATGCCAAATACGATGCACGAGTGTGTCGTATTTCCTATGACACGTAGCTTATCTCAAATGCGTGGATCGTATTTGCTACCTTAACTCCAATACAACTCTAAATTAACGCCAAATATGATCCACAAGTGTATCGTATTTTCTATGACATGTAACTTATCTCAAATACAATGCACTTGTGCATGATAATTACTACGACGCGTGGCTTATCTACGATGTTTATTGAACGTCGTATTTGGTTCCTTTTGTCGCCACATTGACATAAGCCTAGACACAGTTTTTACGTGCCATTTTTACTACTATGCTATGATGTTTTATTTGTGTGCGTTGAAGTTGTTTAAAATCAAATATGACATTCTGCCTTTGAAGGTGGTAATATAACCAAAAAAGTATCGTATTTAATTTTACGGATTTATTTTTATTGTTTTTGATATCTAATACAATGATACTTCTTAAAAATGTCGTATACGATCTTTTAACGATCCTCATGGATGATTTTATTTTTATGTAGTGTTAAAAAAATTGAAAATATACATCAAAATGCATATATCATTTACGTGTAAAAAACACGTAGAAAACTAGTATATATATATATATATATATATTGTATCTGATACATGTTTTTGCTTTTTCTCTTATATATACGGCTTTATTATTGCATTTTAGTTAGACACGTTGGACATGTGGAGGGTCAATTAGCCCTTTGATTTGTGGGAATTATTAAAATGATATATATGGTTAATCAAAGGATATTGTAATCAGATAATTAACTATAAAAGAAATTGTGATGATGGGTGAACATTTTAGGAGTTTACAATATTGGAAGATTGGGTGGATTAATTATTTTAGTCTTTCAGATGAATGGATATATAACTGGGTTATGAGATATTGTTACGTCCATTAATGTGTAATTGAGTCCATCTCCGTTTTGGATCTTCTTTTCGAAGGTGTTGCAAGTATGGCGTGTGGCGTTTGCAAACTGAGTAATCCAGTATAGCAAATAATGGGGTTAGCTAATTTGATTGGTCTACAACTACATATATAATTCGCTGATTTATTTAATTCACCCAAAAATTAACTCATTAGTTTTGTGGGCCGGAGATCACATCATTTATCATTCCATATTTATAAATTAAAAGGTTAGACTTTCATATCTTTTAAAATTTAATTATATAAGAATTAAGTAATTAATGTTCTCATAGATTTCGTTAGTTAACCTACTTTAGTACTTTCTAATTTTTTCTAAAATATTCAAAAAAATCACCTAATTTTTTCCATCATTTTTTATTTTGTCTTAAATTGCAAATAATTATTTTTTTATTATGAAATTATTTTTACCCCATATACTTTTTCATTTTGAAAACTTTTTTCATCTAAAATATTGTTTTTGCTAATTTTTTTATCTAATTTTTTTTAGATCCTAAATTTTAAAAAAAATATTTACCATAGAAATTATAGGATGATACACATTTTCATGATAAAATAGATTTTAACAATTTTGGATGAAAAAATTTAGATGAAAAAAAATTTCATGGTAAATAATTTCTTTTAGCAATTTAGGATCTAAAAAAATATAGATATAAAAAATTTAGATGAAAATATTTTAGGATAATAAAATTTTTCAGAATGAAATAGTATATTGGATAAAAAATATTTCATGATAAAAAATAATTTTTAGCAATTTATGATAAATGACAAATTTTAGATAAAAAAAATAGGTGATTTTTTTTAATATTTTATAAAAAAAATTAAAAGGTACTAAAGTGTATTAACTTAACATAATAGATTTAACACCAATTAAACTAAAATATAAAATTTTGTAAATGTGAGGGTATTAATTGTTCACATTAATTGTAGTGACTTCTATATGAATAAATTGAAATTTAAAAGGTACTAAAATTAAAACTCTAACTCTAAATTAAAACAATATTATAGCTAGCCAGAAATTTTCTAGTATTTGTCTTTTTAGTTGATTATCATTTATTATTATTTTTTATATCTGGAATAATTAATAAATTATAAGATGAGTGAAATAATTCAAGTAAATGAAAGAACTATTATTAATAAATTATTCAAACCCGTGGATACGAGGGACTTAGTAGTAGACCCATCTCACTTGATTTATAGGCTTATTAACTATGCTAGTATTTGATAATTTCGATTTTTATGTGGTCCAAAATCTTGTCTCAGTTCAATAAACTTACGCCCTCATTATGTTCAATATGCAAGAATTATAATGTGCAATTGCATCCATTTATTATCTATTTGCCTAATTTTTCTTTCTGCCGACTAAACCATGCATGCAAAAACATCAGTTGTTGGGAAATGGCTTGTATGGCATTTTAAAAATTTAGTAATTCATGGTATAATTGCAAGAACGAATGACTGATAATTTAGCACATCAACTACCGAACCAATTGCATTTAATAAACTACAACTCAATATCATTGTTCTCATATACTCAAACTTGTAAAAAATAGATTTGGAATTGAATTTTATATTTTAACAGCATACTTACTCTCCAATTCACCTATGTAAGTGTGGTCCTCGTTTAAAACTACTATTGAAAAGGATAGCTTGGCTTTGGCATGCATGAGTCTCATGGCTTCGTTTATTAGAATCATGGTTCATAAGACGATAAATAGAGAGCAAAAATTATTAAGGTATTGTTTGACATGGTTTTTGAGAAGTAAAAATCAGCTTTTAGAGTTTAAAAGCTGCTTCTGGAAGTATTTAGATAATTCTTTGAAACTATTTCTAGTTTCCAAAAATTCTTTTAACCAAAACCACATAAAAATAGCTTATCCAAAAAATACTTTTAAATAAAAAAATTAAACAAAAATAAAAATTATACCGAACAAAGCCTAAGTCAAAATGAATGTGGCAGTGATGCCAATATGAGAGATGCCTATCTTTTTCCAATCATTAGTGTAATAGTTTTTTTTTTTGGGTAGAAAAATCTGCTTCATTAAAGCACAAAAAAGGCTGCACATAGCAGCTTACACCAGGGAGTGGTTATAAGACCTCTCACCCAAAATTAAAGCCAAAACATTTATGGTGTCTTGCCTATTTAGCCCCGGCATCTGCACTGAGGTTTGCAGTCCTGGGGTTCCAAACGAAAGACCATCCATTCCTTTTGCTGTTGAGATGTTGAAGGAAAGAATCTCATTTATGGTTGTCCACCCGCTTGGCTCTATCCCATCAACAAACAACCTGATTGATAATTGCCATTGCATCCGAGCGCCATTCCATCTCCTGCCATCCATAATCAAAAGCAATCTTGGCCGCCCAAGCCAAGGCTTTACATTCAGCTTCTAAAGGGGTAGACCCCGTTCCCCACCTAGAGGAGAAGAAAACCAGCTTTCCAGTGTGGTCCCGACCGACCATTGCCCAAGCAAAAGATCCGTTGCCAACCGAAGCATCAGCATTTATTGCAATTGTTCCAAATTTCGGAGGTTTCCAAGATATCATAGCTTTAGGCTTAGTGATAGGAGGTGTTTTTGCTAAGACTCTCCCAAATTCTTCCACCACCTGTTCGAACTTCGCAACCATTTCTCTGATATTTGGCTTGCAACCGAATTGAACTTCGTTTCTTATATGCCATATAGAATACCACAGACATGTAATTTTCAAAAGCTTCTTTGTTGATTCTGTCCCATCGCGGTTCTGTCCCAAAAATTTGATGACGTCCTTCATATTGTATCTAGGTAATCCATCAAGTAAAATTCCCCATTTACTAGCAAATCCTTTGGCCCTAGCCACAGGGCAAAGTTTAAACAAATGAATTGAATCCTCCTCCTCCTGCCCTCAGAGACCACAAACGAGATCCCCAGCACCTACTCTATCAACAACGACTTTCCTAACTGGAATAACTTCAGCTGCAATTCTCCACAAAATAATTTTCAGGATCTCATGTAGTGGGGAATTCCAAATGATCCCTTACACTAAGTCCCTATCTTAATCTCGGTTGACCCCCTGTTTCAAGCCAAAATAACTTTTGACTAAAAACTTGCCTTCTTCGTTACTAATCTAGCAAAGTTTATCCTCACTGCTAACTATTGGCAATACCAGTCCATAAATAGTTTCAACATCATCTGGCTCAAATATAGCCTTAAGCTTCCTTTTATCCCAAGTTAGCTGATCTGAGCTTAGTAGGTGTGCCACCTTACTGAGATTGGTGTGTTTTGTCCCCTCTTTGATTTGAGGGATTTTTGACTCAATCCCTAGAACCCAAGGGTCAAATCTGAAGTTGATGTTCCAGCCATTCCCCATCTTATAACAGGACCCCATTCGAACCATATCTTGAGTACTTAGGATTCCTTTCTAAATCGGGGAGTCACCCATTTTCCATTTACAGCCAAAAAATGAGTTTCCGTTTATGTATTTCTTCCTTAAACATTCCACCCATAGCTGATTATCCCCTTTGGCCATTAGCCATCCCAGCTTAGTCAACAGAGACATATTTATGGCTTGGAATCTCTTGAAACCAAGCCCACCTGATTCTTTGCTCATGTAGATAGCTTTCCACCCTTTCAAAGCCATGTATTTGTTAGACCCTTTCTTTTCCCCCCACCAAAACCTTCTTACCATTGCATCCAAGGCTTCACAAACTCCTTTCGGGATTTTGAACATGGACATACTATAGACCGGGATGGCCTGAACCACCAATTTGATGAGAGTTGCTTTACCAGCCTTAGATAACAACTTGGATTGCTACCCATCTAAACGGGCTGGGATTCTTTCTTTTAAGCTAGAGAAGTTCCTCCGGTTGCCCCTCCCCATAATCAAAGCATTCACCAAAAAAACTGAGCTATCCTTCATCCCACGAAGACCACATAAATCACGATTAACCTCGATTAATCGTGGATTTTGTCTCTCTGCTAGTCCCTGTGGAGAATAATATACTGATTTTCTTATAAAGGAGATGATTGATTGCAGTAACATTACGACCAATCTTTATACCTTGAATCTCAAATTGTTTCTCTCAAAGTCTAGAAAGTATTTCAGTGCATAATATGAATAAATATGGGGACAGAGGGTCCCCTTGCCTTAGGCCTCGAGCAGGTTCCACCACCCCCACATTGCATCCATTAATAAGGATCGAGTATGTGACTAGACTTAAGCATGTGAATATCATTCTTCAAAACCTAGCTGAGAATCCTCAACATAACAACACCTTATCAACGAAAGACCATTCCAGGTGGTCAAAGGCTTTTTTGAGGTCAATTTTAGCAAACATTAAGCCATATTTCCCTTTATGCATCTTTATCTTGTGAACAAGCTCATGAGCAAGCACTGTATTGTTCGCTATCCATCTTCATTCTACAAAAGCGCCTTGATTCGGAGAAACCAACTTCGAGATAATGAGTTTGAGTCTTGTTGTGAGAATTTTTGAGATGATCTTGTAAGTGAAATTGCAGAGGCTAATTGGGCGGAAATGGTTAAACTCGGTAGAGTGTTTCTGCTTCAAAATCAACACTATAAAAGATTTATTCAACCCGTTAGTAACTTCTCCATTTCTGAAAATTTCCTGAACGAATTTGATCACCTCTTTCACAATTTCCCAATAGTGTCAATAAAAAATCCCCGGGAAACCATCCGGTCCAGGAGCTTTCAGAGGGTGGAGGGCATGTATGCTTGATTTAATTTCTTCTTCAGAGGGGATCTGCATAAGAGAAATATTCTCCTCTGGAGAGACAACTTCGAACCTTAAGTCTCCAAACTCTTCCAGGATACAAGGGTTATCTGTGGCATAAGCAGCTTCAAAATTTTCCAAAAAATATATATTGATCTCAGAAGGGTTTCGCAACCACTGTCCTCTGTCATACACCACATGTATCTTGTTTCTTCTTCTCCTATTGATGGTGATGGAATGAAAGAAGTTAGTATTTCTATTACCTTGAGTTAGCCACAGTTCTCTTGATTTTTGCAGAGCAATGTCTTTCTGTCTCCTGTGCTGATTCTAATCTCTTCTTTTATCCGAAGTTGAGGCTCCATGTTGCCATTCTTGTTAAAATGAATATCTTCCAAATCCTTTTCCAGATTTCGAATCTTCTCATGAGTGAAACCAAATATTGTTCTATTTCATTTACGAAGGGCTCTAGTTGTGCCATTCAATCACCGTTAAACTTTATGCACCTCCATGCCTCCTCTAACATGCTGCTCCCAAGATTTCCTCACTGTCCCTCAGCTTAGCTCATCCGTCGTCTAGGCTGCTATGAACCGGAAAGGTCTTTTTCCAGTGCCGCCCTTACCGCCTTCAGTATTAATCAGGATAGGAGTGTGGTTCGACACTTCAGTCCCTAAATGCTCCACTGTGGCGTCAAGGTATATATTCAGCCAGTCTTCATTGGATAAAAATTTGTCCAACCTTTCCTTTATGTACGCTACTCCTTCCTGCCGATTTTCCCATGTGAATCTTTTCCCCATATAACCCAAATCAATAGATCCCACAGCATGCGTAAAATATTCCAAGAAGAAACGATAATTAATATAATGTTTGCCTCCAAACTTCTCACCATAATGCATTATCTCATTAAAGTCTCCCATCAAGAGCCACAGATCCTTCCAGCTGATCACCGTTTCACATAGGTCTCTAAAAAAAAAACTCATTTTCTCCTTTGTATGGAGTACTGTAACATCCCAGCAAATTCTAGCTTTTCTGTAGACCAACATCCTGAATAGAGGCGCAAATAAAATGATCATTTTTCCACAGAGTGTTCATCTTCAACTGATCGATCCACATGAGAGCTAGACTGCCAGCCAATCCTTTTGCCTCCACTATTTCGTAGTGTTTGAAACCCAGCATCATAGCCACTCGTTGCATCCTTAATTTGTTACTCTTGGTTTCAATTAAAAACAAGCAGTGAGGAGAATGTTTCATAACCAGAACTTTTAAAGCGTTAACAGTGTCCTGGTTACCCGCTCCTCTACAGTTCCATGACAAAAAATTTATCTGCGATGAAGGGCATGATTTGGCCAGCCTCCTAGGCCAATAGAAAATTCTGTTGATTTCTTGATGATTGCCCCTGTGTATACCCCTTGGATGCTTGTTCTAGAGGTCCTATAAAAGTGTAGGGGATTCTCCTAGCATCTTCACCCTTAGCTTGCCGAGCCTTTTTTTTCCATCGCTGACCACCACTCCTGGAGCCCCTATCATCTGGCTTGTTTCGTCCCACTCTAAAGCCTTCCCCTAGTGAGAATGGCCCAGAGCCCCTATCATTAGTGTAATAGTATTCATAGGCAAACCCTAGTTAAATAATACAGATATGATGTAAAATATAAAAGACTAAAATACAGCTGGTTGTGGATAACCATCATAGTATTACACGTAGGAAAATATCTAAATGGAAAACTCTAGAACCTCCTAACTATTTTGGGCTCAGCTTTGTGATGTGTATCTTTGGGCTTGAGGCTCTTTTATACATTGTCTTGATTTGGGCTTGGGCTTCCAAATACAATGTTAACAGTTCGAATTATGAATTAACTTTGGATATTAACTGTGATGGGAGTGACGTGTGGAATTATTCATCAACATTGATATATATGAAATGTATATTTTGAAAGGCCCCCATATTATTAGAGTGGATCTAAATTCTAAAAGAGGGTGCTGGAAAGTTTATCAATATCATTGTTCACATTACAAGAAGAGAACTTACTAGATTGGCACAAATGTTACTTGTAGGATAAGATCAAAATGAATGTTCTCTCATAAATAGATATAAATAGGCTTACAATTCAGAATGCATGATGAGCAATAGGGCAAAGACTCATATTATAAATATGTCAAGCGCAAATTGACAAATTGAGAGAAATAAAATCATAAAAACTCTTCCTATCTACATGCTTCTATTCCTTTCCCCCAAAGGGTCCACATTTTCCTTCGTTAGTGTTTTTGATATTTTATGTGTTTAATTAAAATGTACAAAAGAGAACATAAAAAAAAATCATATATTATAGATCTAGAATACATATCTTTAGTATAGAAATTTTTGAAAGGTCTAAATGCATTTTAGTATCCTTTAAAATTGAATTTGTTTACATAGGAATGTTTACAGTTAATTTGTCCAATTAATACCTTCTAAATTGAAAAAAATTACACTTTTGTCCAATTTAGTTAAAATTAATAAATTCTATCAATTTAGAAGTCATGTGCATAGCAAGTTACCTTAAAAATTGATTTCTTCAGTTTTAATTGTACCAAAACTAAAAAAAAAAATAGAAAGAAAAGTCATAAATGAATTTTAAATTTTCTTTCATGTTTTTAAATTTTTTTGGTACAAGAAAAATTGAAAAAATAAATTTTGAAGGTCACCTATTATGCAAGCTGACGGAATTTGTCAATTTTAACTAAATTGGACAAATGTGCAAATTTTTTCAATTTAGAAGGTATCAATTGCACAAATTAATTGTAGAGATTCCTATATGAACAAATTTAATTTTAGAAAATCCTAAAGTGCATTTAGACCTATTTGAAAACAAATATATATATATATATGTACATGTATATGTATATGTATATGTATATGTATATTGTTTTGTAACTTTTGGATTCTTATTCTTTTAAAGTTAATTCAGCTATAAGCCCGTCGATTATTTTTGATTTTCTATGACGAGCCATTTAAGACCATTCTTATTTGTTATTTTTTAGTCAAAGAGACATGGCTCCTAGTATTATCTCCTTTCTAGCTCTCTCACTATATGTAACATCCTAAAATTTAAGTGGTGTTTAATAAAGTAATTAGAGTTAATTATGTTTGATAATAATATTAATAACAATAAAGGTAGTAGAAGAAAAATATTTATTAATGAAATAATTTTGTTAGTTTTAAAATTTAATCTAAGAGAATTTAAAACTTAGAGTTAAAATTGCTGAATTAGTATCCTTAATTAGAGTTAGTGTAAAAAGAAAAATTAAAATTAAAATGAAAGTAAAAATAAAAATAAGAAAACAAAAAGAAAATAAAATAGAAATTAACAAATGACCATTTTGCCCTTGGAGTTAAGTAAATATGTGAGAAGAGTGAAGGGTAAAATTGGAAAATGGGGGAAAATTTTGAATTAGGAGGCCATCATCTTCCTCCTTCACGCAAACATCCTTTTTCCTCCATTGTAGAGCGCTGACCAAGCTTTTGGAAAGAAAAAAAAAATTCAATCTTCTTCAAATCAAGCTTAGAAATAGGTTATCCATAAATTTTAGAGCCTTTTAGAGACTTTGGTGAGGTTTGTTTTAACCAAAAACCACTTTAAATTTGAGATCGGAGAGTTGGCAAAAATTTTTGTTTACCAAAAATTGAGAGATTCCAACCACCCTTCGCCGGAATCTTTATACCAAAAGCTTTCCCTCACACTCATTTACAAAAACCAAGTCTTGAAATGGAAGATTAGTGAGTTAGATTAAAGGTTTGACAAAAAAAGGCACAAAGGGAATTTTTGGATTTCTAGAAAAAATTGTGAAATTTGGCTCCAAATTGAAGGTAAACATGTTTCCTATACTCATTTACATTACATAATGATAAGCCTTGTAGTCTAGAGTTTGAGAATGGAAAATTAGTGAGATTGTGAATTTTTGTATAGGTTTTGATGAGAATATTGTGATGTTTTATGAGTTTAAATTAAATTGGATAATGATGAAATATGATTAAGAGATTTTGAAGAATTATGGAGGATGGATTATGTATGTTGTTGAGAATTAGTGGATTGTGTTAAAAAGGTTTGAGTGTGTAAAGATAGAGAAATAAATTGGAAATTATTCTTGATGAAGTTTAAGAATAAGATTTATGCATTAATCTTTAAGAATTATGTAAGAATAAATGTTATCAATAAACCTAAATTATATAGGAAAATTAACTTAACTAGTCTAGTAGAAAACCATCTAGTGAGTGTAATATCGAATTTTGAGTAAGTGGAACAAATGGGTATTGAATTAGTTAAGTATTTTAATTAAGTAGTGAAAATAAGTAAGAAATTGGTAATATTATTTATTTCATTAATAGAGGAAGGAACTACTCCGGTTGATCGACAATGAGCACTCAACCGATTATTGGCGTCAACACGACGTTTTTTGTGAGTGGGAACACATATATATAAATATATATGTAAATGCATGAATATATATATATATATACTTTATAAATTAGTAATATATTCAAATCCTATATGATTAAAGAATATATAGTTATTGTGATTGAATAAGTTTTTACAAGTATATATATATATATATATATAGATTGATATATATATATATATTACATGGTTATTTTCTCTAGAATAAATACATACATATTTATATATGTGTTAAAAAGAATACTTGATTTAATGATTTAAGTAAATTTTGTGAATGTTATCATTGCTATGCAAAGTTACAAATGAATGATATGGATGGTATGTTACTATGTATTACTTGGGTGATGGGGTATGCCGCCAAGAAGGGGAGTTGATATGGTTATTGTGTACTACTTGGGCGATGAAGTATGCCACCAAGTAGGGGAATTGATATGGTTGGTGACTACTTGGGTGATGGGGTATGCCGCCAAGTATGGATGTTGATATTGATTATGCTTGGGCGATGGTTTATGCCGTCAAGCTGAATTTGCCGGGAATGTGCAATTGTGTATATGTTTGTGAATATATGAAGGGATAATGGTTTTTCACAGAAAATGTTATTACCCGCTCAGTATATGATGATTCGTTCACATATATGCTGTGGCTTTTCACCAAGGATTTAATGGTTAGCTTACATGTCCGGTATATATATAATAAGTTTATATATATACGTCTTGTGGCTTTTCACTGGAATGTCCCTCATATATTGTTACTACACTGATATGTGTTTGATGTTTTGTATTTCAAGACACTTTGACATAAAAATATATATATATATTAATTATGTTATATATAAATATTTTGGAATTTAGAAGATGAACTAATTTCAAAAGGTATTGCATGTATAAAAAAAATTTATATACGTTTATATATGTAAAATATTATTTTCTTACTTTAGATTTTACTCACTGAGTTTGCAAATATTTAGCCCTCCAAAAACTTCTAAAAATATTTCAGATAGTTCTTGGATTGTTAGATGTGCTACTGTTTCTAGTAAGCGCAGGAGGAACGAGTTAGAGGTAGTAGTAGGATATTTAGATTGTACAAGTTTATGCGTTAGTTGTGTAGTAAATGATAGTATATTAGAGAGATATTTTGTAATCAAAATTTTTATAAATATGACATGGAGAATATGTATATGGATGTCTTGCTGTGAGATTACTTGAACTGTGGTAGAGTTTGGTGAAATGGAATATTGTGGAATTATTGTCTAGACTTGCAGGTACTTGTAATTAATTTGGGGAATCTTATAAAAATAGATGAAACTCTGTCAAAATTTCTGTTGAATTTCTGGCAACTAAGAGTTTTGGGTGTAAATTTGTAATTAAGGTGATTGTTGACTGCTTAGAGACTTAATTAGCGTGATTAAGTTCTGCAGGCAGGACTTGGATAATGTGGTCCTGTCACTTCAACGATCTTCTTTTTCGTTTCGTTTTTTCCTTGGCAGAGAACAGTGGTGTTTTTTTTTCTTTTTTTATTCGCTTTGGTTTCTCAGTTAGGTTCTTTCGCGTCCGTAATGTCCATTCACATCCTCATCAATTGTTACATGAATCAGCATGGTGTTTCGAAAGAAAAGGTCCATCAAGTTTTTCTTGGGCAAGTTGAGGATGCTTGGAAGGCTAGAAACAAGGAGTTACTGAGGCCAATTGAAATACCAACCCTACTTCTAGTCCATGCCCTCAACTTTGGCCGAGTTATGGATCTATTGAATAAGGATAAAGATGCTTATACACATGTTGGGAAAGTGTTGAGAGATGATATTGCTTCGTTGCTTATTGATCCGGTGCCATATTAAATCTTTCAATCAACTCTCTCTTTCTCTCTCCTTATCTATATATATATATATATATATATATATGAAGATTTTTTTTTCCTGTGACATTTTTATTGTTCCTTTTCTCATTTATAGTTTTATCCTACAATACCAATTCATGGCCACCTTGTATACTTTTATGAACGAGTATATTATTTTTCATAAGTAAAAGGATTCAATCTTTATTGAATTGGTGAATTTCTTTCGTAATCATTTCTAACTTACCAAAATCTATTGAAATCACCACTTGAGCGAGTGTCACTGTCAATTGTTTGATATTCTGAACATGTGTAGCTGGAAGCACAAACACTAAGAATTCTAGTTGGTAGGGGTGTGCAAAAAAATTGACCAATAGATCAAACCGACTGATCTAATCTAATCCAACTTGTTTGGATCGGTTATTTTAGCGTTATTGGATTGGATCAGTTTTGAAAATTTCAAAACTGACTATTGGATCAGTTTGGTTCGGTTGCTAAAGTCAAAAACTGATACAACTGATCCAATCCAAACTGATTACTTTTTAATTTTTAGAAATTTTATTTTATTATATGACTTGTTTTTATTGATAGATTCACTATTTTATTGTGAATCTACATACGCTCAATCATTTTTTAGATAAAGTTAGAGCATTATCTCTATTTTCTAACTTTCTCTCCCCCAATTATTTTTTTAATAAACCTAACTTATTTTTTTAATCATTTATATGTTAGGTTTAAAAAATAAATGTAATTTTTTTTAAAAAAGTTTAAGCCCAACAAATTTTTTGCACAAAAAATAGTCTAAATGTTAATGACTGAAAGTAAAAAAGTTTAAAAATTAAATTTCAAAAAAGTCCAAAAAAATTAAATACAAGCCCAAGCCAAACCGATTAACTAAACCGATCTAATCCAATTTGTAATTGGATTGGATTGGATTAGATTCGATGTGTAAATTGGATTGGATCATATTGAAAATAAAAAACCAATTACTAATTGGATATGATTGGCGATTTCCAAAATAAGTCGATTTCGAACTAATAAACACCCTTGCTAGTTGGTTCTCTCGTGAGCTTTTGAAAAGAATTAACATTATTAGAATTTACTTTCTAAGCCGTCACTCATGTTGAACTTGATATTTGAATTGAAAGCATATCATTTTATGTTTTTTTTTTATAAATAATAAAAAATATTATTTTTTAATATTTTATAAAATAATAGTGTTGTAGAACGCTTGCACGCGAAGCTTGTCAAACGCGTTTTAAAGAACACTCACAGAACATTTTACTTTGTTATTTTACGTAAATAAAAACTATTCTTTTAAAACTCACAAAGCTTCTTTTTTTCTATCAAAACTTAAAAAGATACTTAATCCTTAGAAGCAACTGTGACTCAAAATTTCTGATTTCCACCAAGATCAACGACTGCCCAATTGAGCTGGTGGAGCCCGAGATCTTCCATTCATGTTTTTTATTTTTTGATATTTATTTTGTTTATTTGTCTTTTCCTATACCCATAAGAAAACAAAATGTTGTTCTATATTATTAAATTAAAATGATATAATTATATATATTTAATTTCTTTTGTAATCCCATTAAGATTGCATTTATTGTAATCCTTTTATTTCTATTAATTTGATATAATTTCACATTTAAGGTTTTCAGATGATAGTTTATTGGTTTGTTATGGTAAATAAATGTTAAATATGGTACTTTTTAGATTTCACAGAGAGAGAAAAAAAAACATATTATTTGATAATTAAATTTAGAAAAAATTATATTCAGGGTGTTTAAACTATATTGGATATTACATTTAGGTATATGAACTATTTTTTATTGCAATCAGATACTTGAATTTATATTTTTCAACACTGTTAATACTTTTGTCATTTCTGTTCATTTTTGTCCGTTAAAATCACGTGCAGACCACGTGCAGAGGAAATCCAAAGGCAAAGAGCATCATTTTCTTTCCCTATTCTTTCATCTTCTTTTCTTCATCTCCTTCATGTTGCAGATTAGAATGAAATAAATTAGGACTAATCCAAACCCAGACCCTTTTCTAATCTAGCTCAACCATTTCTCCGTATCGAACTTCACCGTAACCGACGGCACCTCCAAAATCAACATCGTATGGGACGCCGATGTAACGTTGACAAATAAACCTGAACATCGGGTCGGATGTTCAGGTGGCACGCTGGCAGAGCTTCGTGTACAAGAGAGTTGAGGTAGTGTCCTGCGTGATGTTTAGTTCGATCAGCATAAGGTCGATGAAGTGGCATTCGATGAGGATCAGGTTCAACTTGACGAGGTCGGGGTGCGGTGGAGATGGAGAAGTGGGGAATGTGGTGGAGGAATTGAGAGTAGAGAAAGATAATGGAACGGTGTGTTTGGAGGTGGGGATGAAGATGGTGGTTTTGATGTCGTTTTTGCCGGACAGGCTCTGAATGTGGAAACCGACAAGGTTGTACACGACCTTGTTATGCGGATGTAGAAAATATATGGTGATAATTATCCTGAGGTGGGTTGATTAATTTAAGAACTAACTGAAAACTTAATTTCATTCATTAGTTATATATGATTTTATTTCATTATCCAGATATTAAATCAGATGTTCATAGTCAATGCTGGCAATGGATTTAAACTGTTATGGAACACATCAAAATGATTTCTTGACCCAAGAACAATTGCAAAGATACATGTAAGAGAGTTTTGCTATATTTATTTTGACTTTGAAGGTTTTTTTTAAAGTAAACTGAAATGCTTATGTGCCTGACTTTGAAGGTTTTAGGCAACAGATATCGAAACAAGTTGTTGGAGGTTGTAGACTCGAGGTAGGATTATTGTATTTGCTCTTCCTGCCAATAGTTTCTAGATTAGAATAGTACTGATTGGTTATCTTATTTTTCAATATTCTTATAATTTTATTTTTCTTTATGTTACAACAGCCAACTTCCAGATTTTCTTGGAAGGACTTACTTGTGTCCAAATGAAGACGAGTGTCTTAGGTCTAACAAGGGCCTTGGAATGATCCTAACAAAATGAAAGTAAGAATTTATTGAAATGACAGTTCTGTTCAATTGCAAGTTTTTGATGTGCAAGAGATCTAAACTTTGAACTGATTGATTGACACTTTATAGGCTTTTCATGGAGGAAATCTTATATTATCACTCAATCGGCAACATGAAGGAGAAAAGAATAAAAGGAAAGTATGGGGAGAGAAAATGATGCTCTTTGCCCCTGGATTTTCTCTACACGTGGTCTGCATGTGATTTTAATGGACAAAAATGGATGGAAATGACGAAAAATATTAACGATGTTGAAAAATGGGAGTTTAGGTACCTGGTTGCAACAAAAAAATAGTTCAGGTACCTAAGTGTCACACCCGATATAGTTCAAGTACCCTAAGTGTAATTTTCTCTTAAATTTAGCAAAAGTAATTTTAAACCCTTAATATACGTAGTAAATATTTTGCAACTGACAAAGATACAATTTTCTTATTCAAATGGAATTCGAATTAAATAGTAATTGGAATAAATTTTTTCCTAACATTTTTTTATATCTCATTTCTGATATTTATTTTGTTTATTTGTCTTTTCCTATACCAAAGGAAACCTTCTATTTTCAATGTATGAAAACGATCAAAGAATTGCAACAATTAAGGTATGCCAACAGTCAGGGTATAGCAGCAATCATACACCTTTTGATCTTTTTGTCCTTTTTAATATTCCTCTAATCTCCCACTCTCCCAGAGTCATCTGGTTTCTCATACATCAGATTCTTTTATTCACTTGAAAAAAAAAATGTCATATTGTCAAAAAATAGTCAGAGAAATTTTTTGATTATATTGAATTCGTCTTAGATTTGTTTATGTTTAATTTGTGTTCTAAAGGTGGAACGAAAATTCAATTTCTTTACCATTTAAATTTATTGCTTAAATATTAAGGATATTTAACTTTTTAGATGCATAAAATTTTAAACCTTTGTTTGCTTCTTTCTTGCAATGTTTTGATACGCAGTGTATTGTCAAATTTAGTTTTTTTTTTCAATTTTCTATTGTTTATGATGTCATTGTGGATAGTAGGAGGTGTGATAATATAATTTCCAAGTCATTACTCAAAACATTGGAGTTACAAACTCAATAGTACCCCAACCTATATAAAATTGGTTGGATTCGAAATGTCTTTGAGTTGTTGATCAATGAGACTTGTAGAGTCCAGTTTTCTATTGGAAAACACTATCAAGATGAAATTACATGTGATGTGGTAGAGATGACTGCTTGCCACTTACTATTGTGTAACACCATACTCTCTCTCCAACCAATATTGTCTCCAATTTAGCCACCGCACTTCAGACAGTATGGAGTTTTTGGTCAGACTTCCCAGGGGTCACTCATCCTAGGAATGCTCCTACTGGAGCACGCTTAACCCCAGAATTCTTCCAACTCTGAAGCCAAACGCTCTGAAAAGGCCTTGGTTGTTAAGAGAGTGCTCACTTTACATTTGAACCATTACCACATGACCCCCTTCCACACCCAGGCGATGTGGGATTGGACACCAATCTCTGCCAGTAAGGTAGCTTGTCAGTGCCCCCTACACCCGCCCACACTTACCCTGGCTCTTGGATCCAATCTCTACCAGTAAGGTAGCCTGCCAGTGCCCCCCTACACCCGCCCACACTTACCTTGGCTTTGGATCCGGGTTGTCACAATTGGGAAAGCCGTGGCAATATGATAGGAATACGATGCATAAAGGCAAGGACAACACACACACATTCTGCTAGCAACACAACGAGATAGTGCTAGTTCCCAAAATTCACAAGCCAAAACAACCCATACCACTCAAGCTCTTGTGCTGGTAACCAACAAGAAGGAATTTGAGCAGCATCTATTACAAGAATGTGAGGTGGTGTACCTACTGTGTAAACAAGCTTCAGAAAGTACTACACTGCAACCATTCCTCCCATGAGGGAAATTCAACACAAAATAGACCTCATACTTGGCTCTGAGATACCTAATCTTCCCAATTATAAAATGAGCTACTGAGAACATGAAATCTTACAACAAATGGTTGATGACTTGCTAGTAAAGAAATTAATTCAACCAAGCCTCAGCCCCTGTGTCGTACTTGCATTATTAGTCCTCAAGAAAGATGATAGTTGGGTTATGTGTGTGGACAACATAACAGTAAACAAAATCACCACTAGGTATAGCTTTCCAATACCTAGATTTCAGCACTTGTGTAATAAAATACATGGTGCTAAGTTGTTTAGTAGGCTAGACTTGAAGAATGAATACCACCATATCCGAATCCATCCTGGAGACGAATGGAAAACAACCTTCAAAATAATGGAGGGACTTTATGAGTGGTTGGTGATGTCTTTCGGCTTATCCAATGCACCAAGCACTTTTATGCACCTAATGAACCTGATTTTGAAACCTTTTATTGGCACGTCTGTAGTGGTCTACTTTGATGATATCCTCATTTATAGTACACATGAAGATGAGCACATGCAACATATCCGAGAGGTGTTCCAGATACTACAGACTAATAAACTCTATTTGAATATTAATAAGTGCGAGTTCCTGGTCAAACAACTTTTATTCTTAGGGTTCATTATATATGAGGAAAGGATCAAGGTAGATGAAGCAAAAATAAAGACAATCCAAGAATGGCCAACCCCCAAATCAATTATTGAGGTATGCAGCTTCCATGGATTGGCCACTTTCTATCGCTGCTTCATTTAAGATTTCAGTAGGATCGCAGTCCCCATTACTGATTGTATGAAAAAAGGATCATTTGAATGGGGAAAGGAACAACAAAGAAGTTTCAAAATTCTGAAAGTCAAACTCACCACTGCCCTAATGATGGCTCTTCCTAATTTCAACAAATTGTTTGAGGTTGAGACTTATGTCTTGATGTTAGAGGTGGGAGCTGTATTGATGCAAGAAGGCAGACTAGTGGAATATTTCAGTGAAAAGCTCAGCCAAGGTAGGCAAAGGTGGTCCATTTATTAACATGAGCTGCATGTAGTATATCGAGCTTGAAAATAGTGGGAACACTATTTGTGAACCAAGTTGTTTATCCTTCGAAGTGATCACCAAGCCCTCCAACACCTCAAATCTTAGAAAACTTTTCTACGAGTACATGCTCGAATGATCCAATACATTGATACGTTTCCATACACATTTGTGTACAAATCCTGTAAGAAACACCAAGTAGCTGATGCCCTGAGTAAACAAACAACATTGTTGGTTACAATGGAAGTAGAACTGTAGAGGTTCCACAATTTTTCACAACAATATGGAGGAGATGAAGACTATGCTCCCATTTGGCAGAAATGCAAAAATAATGAACTAGCTGGCCTATTCCATGTTCAACAGGACTTTTTGTTTCATGGAACTCAAATTTGCATACTGCGAGGCTCTATAAGGTTAATTCCGATCGAAGAATTTCATTCTGGAGGTTTAGCTGCCAATACAAGACGAGATAAGATGAGGCCAATAAAACCTAGATGAGAGGTTTTGTTGGCCTTATCTCGAACGTGATATTACTCGTTTAGTGCAGAAGTGCCTAATATGCCAAACATCGAAGGGACATGCTCAGAACACATGTCTATACTCACCTCTCCTAGTCCCATAACACATCTGGGAAGACTTAAGCTTGGCCTTTGTGTTGGGATTACCCAAAACAGCTTGTCATGTTGACTCCATTTTAGTTGTTGTTGATCGGTTCTCCAAAATGTCTCATTTTTTCCCTTGCAAAAAAGCAACAGATGCTTGCTATGTTGCTAATGTCTTTTTCAAAGAGATTGGACGATTACATAGGGTTCCCAAACCCATCACTTAGGACAGGGATGCTCAGTTCCTTAGTCATTTTTGGCTAGTATTGTGGAAAAGTGCAACACCACCTTGAACTACAATAGTGCCTACCATTCTCAAACTGATGGTTAGACAGAACTTGTTAATCGCATCCTTGGGTCATATTCTTTTAGAGTCAGCCCAATAGCTCCAATTTAATTTTGTATTTGTTTATTTTGCTTGAAACAGTGGCATTTTGTGCTTTGCTAATGTTACAACAACAACAATTATGAGGAGAAGATAAATATCTCATATCTCTCATCTTTCGTTTTTAGCTTGAAATCTCTTATTGTAAAATTTTGAAATTTTCCCATATTTATTGAACCTTTTGACAAGTTCTATTGAATTGAAAGTGAGAGTTGAAGCTCAAATTCTTCAACATATTACTAGGTTTCTACACCAGATTGGAAAGGTGTTATTATCTCTTTCATTGAATACTGTAGCTGCCATACATAAAATATATTAAATTATTTTTTTTTCACCACTATAAATAAGCGACATACAAGTCAGGTAGAAATTGACATGTTAAACCTCTAAAATGACGAACCCAAACTATCGTCTAACCCAACATCATATAAAGTTGTCAACATAAACGACAGTTGTTAAGTGACATTTTACATGAAATTGTAATTTTAAAACATGTTTGATGACGTTGAATGCCATGTGAATGGCACGTGGCACACAGTATAAATGACGATTCTTTTTAAAAACTATTCTTTAAAAATATGAGGTGGCAGATTGTCCATGTGGCAGCCGTCATTTTAATGTAGTCATAAGGTAGTACTTGCCACGTGGATTTTGCCTATATGTAACGGTTTTTTGAATTGCACCGTCATTATAAAGTTGTTTTTTTTTCAAATTGGATTTAATAAACATGCAGTTTTTATATTTAATATATTTAATTTTCAATTAATTATAATAATCACCATTAAAAAAAACATATAAACAATAATTGTTACTTTGATTAAGTTATACAAACAATGATATTTATGAAACATTATCCACTCCCATCCATATAAACTCACAATAATACAATCTTCAAGTTTATTCGTAATAAAAACATCATTACCGAGCAAAAAATTGCCCAAAAAAACCCATTCGAGTGTTAAATTTCAACACCCATCAACATGCAATTGATACTAAGCAAAAAACCCACAAATTCAAATTGAAACAAACCCCAAAACCCCATTATCTAGAAAAAACCGATTAAATAAACTAACTTAAATTCAACTTTTTGGCATTTTACAAATACACACATTCAAGTTCAGTTAAAAAAAAAAATATAAAAACAACATAAAAAGTTATTGTATATTACCTTAAAGTTTAATTTAAACTTCTTTGTATTTTTTCCACCTGAAATTAATAAAATTATTATTATTATTATTTTTGTATATTTTTGAGGAACAATAATATATATGTGACTATTACCAAGTATTTTCAGTCCATTGATTAGGAGATATATGTATATATATATATATATTCAATATATTTTTAATTTTTATAGCCAAATTTATAAAATATCAATTAAATAAAAATATTCTCAAATTTCAATAATAATATATTTTTTTTCATATTTGATCCATAACTATAATTTTTAATATTTATGTTAATATTTATTTATTTTAGAACCTTCAGCTCTGATATTTTGAAATATTTTTTTTTGGACATACTAATATTTTAAACCTTGGCCGAGGGATCGAGGCGTATGTTTGGTTTGGTGCGGTCGGTTTTTGGTCTCATTTTGCACCGAACCGATCACTTCGGTGGAGAGTGAGTGGCCAATTGACTGGCCGAGAAAGCTCTAAAGATCCGAGCATGAAACCACACCGAAGAAATTGGTCAGTTTTAGTTTTTTTTTTTTAGTCGGTTTTACATTTTCTCAACATATCACATTCAAACAACAAACAAATCTAGATCTAACAACATAGAGACTTAAAAAAAAAGAAGAAGAAAATATGAGATCACGACTTATGGTGCCGTCAGTGAGAGGGAGAGGTCGTGACGCCGTCCGTGAGATGGAGATAGGGAGATAAGATCTTGGCTTGGGCTTTAGGAATTATAGAGGGATAGAAATGGGGAAAAGTCGAGAGAAGGTGGAGATGAGGTGTTTGATTTTGATTGATTTTGTTAAAAAAAAAAAAAAAAGGAAAAGAAAAGGTTAGATGGTGTGTGGCTGTGATGGAATCAAATGATGGAATCATAATGGATGATGTGGCAACAAAATGAATGCCTATGATGATTGGTATCGATTGATTTTTAGTGAAAAAATTATTTGAATCAGTAACCAAATTAGACTTATCAATTTTTTCAAAATAAAACCGAGCAAAACTGGCCTAGACAGAAACATCACTCTTCGAAACTGAACTAGACCAGTTCAATTGGGTCGATTTCGTAGCCAGCCAATTTTTGGCAAGTCCTAACCAAGGTTGCAAAATTGAAAAATTTTTGGCGAAATTTCAGCAAAATTTTGGTTTTTTATAAAGGTGGATACAAAATTTAGATTAAAAAAAAGAAGATAAAATTTCTATAATTTCTGTTAAAATTTCTATGATATTTTTGTGATATTTTTATGGAAATTTTCATGTGAATTGTTTCATAATCTAATTAAAATTTTAATATTTTTAATAAAAATTTCTGTAGAAATTTTGAAATATC
>QANX01005627.1:0-38914 GCA_003254975.1 Ochetophila trinervis
TTTTTATAAAAGATTAATGGATAAGAACGGAAAACGGAAAGAAAAAACCGTGGCAATATAAATCGGAGACATGACGTTATCAAGTTCCGCTCCAACTCAGTGATTTGTTTTTTCAGAGCTGAGAGGCTTAACAATCCGATTGATCTTTACTACCCCATTAAACACTGAGGCAAACAGAGTAAAAACGATTCTCTCTTTTTTCACTCTGTTACTCTCGGAAAACCACCGACCCTTTCAATGGCGGATCAGAATCAGAAGCCCGAAATCTTTGAGCTCAACAATGAAACCATGCGTGTTTCCATCACCAACTTCGGCTGCACCATCACCTCCTTGTCTGTTCCTGGCAAAGACGGTATCTATTCTTCTTATTTATAATATCTAACGTATTGTTGATTCTTCCTTTGATCAATGTGGGAGTGCTTTGCTGATGTTTGGTTTCTATGGTGATTTTTAAGGAAAATTGGCTGATGTTGTTCTTGGATTCGACTCCCTCGAGCCGTATCTGGTAAAATTTATTAATCGTTTCTGCAAATTCTGCTAACCCATTTGATTTCTGTCAATTTGATTTTATTTTTTTTATTTTTTATTTTATTTTTTTTGTTTGTGAAATGATGCTTAATTTGATTCTGGGTTCTGCGTGGATAAGCTTATTTGGAAGGAAAACAAAAGGGTTTATTCAAAATCTGCAATTTGATCTGAATGATGATGTTGATCATGATTATATTGAATGTGTATGTGTGATCAGAAAGGTGCTGCTCCTTATTTTGGATGCATTGTTGGTCGGGTCGCTAATAGAATCAAAGATGGAAAATTCACTCTTAATGGGATCGAATACTCATTGCCTATCAACAAACCTCCAAATAGTCTCCATGGTATGAAACCAAAATTGTTTTGGTTTTAATTTATATAAAATCACTGAGCTTTTGGTTTTTCTGCATTCATCCTATTCTATGTAATATTCTTATATTTGTTAATTTCAATTTATATGTTATAGGCTTTGATTATTGTATAGTGGTCAGAAATAAGGAGATTATTAGGTGCGGAGTACTCTCTTTCTTAATAGTATTATATTGAAGCATGAAGTTTCTTCTAAAAAAATTGTTTTAAGGCTCATCTTATTTTGACTTCAAGTTTGAGCAGGATCATCAAGTAACCAGTAGTTAATTCAACAATAGTTCAGCTTAAAAACATTCCAAAATTCTAATTTACAAGTTCCAAATTCAACTTTGGATCCTTTTCAGTAATTTGGATTGTAATGTTGAATGTTAAATCAAGTTTTCCTTTTCATAGCTGATGTTAGAAAAGTACTAAAATTGAATCTCTTCTTTTGGATCACTTAGAACATGGGATAGCCTGATCTATGCAATCTATTGCTTCGAAAATCACACTTCTTATAGTTGAGTAGTGGTCCTAGTGGAGAAACTTTCTTTTGATTGCTTTAGTTTTGTCGTCTGAAACCATTTGGTCTCTTTGAAAATGCTGAGATTCTGCAAAAGTAATTTAAGTCTTTACTTAAAAAAAAAATATGATTTACTTCCTATATATATATATATATATATATATATATATTTGCAGTAAGGAATTCACAAATCCTGATACTTTTAATTTCTCTCTTTAGGTGGGCACAAGGGTTATGATAAGCAGATATGGCAGGTTACTAACTATAAAAAAGATGGGAACCCATCCATCACTTTCAAGTATCATAGTCGCGACGGGGAGGAAGGTACGTCTTTTTCTCTTTCTCCCTCTTTCTCACTCAGATAACCTAATTCCCATGTTCATCCATTTTGTTTTGCCTTCTATAGGTTACCCAGGGGATGTATCCTTGACTGCAACTTACACACTTACATCAAGCACAACATTGAGACTAGACATGGAAGCGGTGCCTGAAAACAAGCCCACTCCAATCAATTTAGTTCAGCATACCTACTGGAACTTAGCTGGTCACAACTCAGGGAACGTACTCGACCATTCGATTCAGATATGGGCAAACCACATTACCCCCGTGGATGAAAACACTGTCCCAACAGGTGAAATCTTGCCAGTTAAAGGCACTCCCTTTGATTTCACTACTGAGAAGAAGATTGGCAAAGATATAAAGGAGGTTGGCATGGGGTATGACCACAACTATGTGCTCGAGTGTGAGGATGAGAAATCGGGTTTGAAACATGCTGCGAAAGTGAGGGACCCCTCGAGCTCAAGGGTGCTTAATTTGTGGACCAATGTCCCTGGAATGCAGTTTTACACTGCAAACTATGTCAGTGGAATCGTCGGTAAAGGAGGCGCTGTTTATAACAAGCATGCAGGTCTCTGTTTGGAGACGCAGGGATTCCCAAACGCTATAAACCAGCCAAACTTCCCTTCTGTTGTTGTTCAACCTGGTGAGAAGTACAAACACAGCATGTTGTTTGAGTTTTCAATTGAGTGAGGTGCAAGTCTTTTATAGTGGTTGCCTATGGAGAAGTAGATATCAAAATAAAGAGTAATAATATGAGGTGTTTTTTTTCAATTTTTTCTATATATTTCAGAAGCAATCTTCATGTACTTTATTATTTAAAGAAGCTGCTCTCTCTATTATTTATATAAATATTCATTTTTTTTCTAATTATTTTTGAAAATTTAATTTTTCAGATTTTCTACGATGGTTCTTGTAAGAGTACAACAAAATCAATTGATACTTTAATCTAGAGGTGTAAAAATAGACAGGCGGCACGAATACAATACCAGCATAGTATGTTAAAATTAAACACAATACGAGCACGGCATGAGCACAATACGTTAAAATTAAGCACGACACGAGCACGACACGTTAAAATTAAGCACAGCACGGGCACGGTACGTTACAAACTATGTCATTTTAAGCACAAAGCACGTAATAAACTGTGCCTAGCATAACACGAATTTATAATGGATCAAACACGGCACAGACACGTGACAAGCTAGGCATGGCACAAACACGTGAAAAACCAAACATGTCACAGATACGACACATACTAGACAATTAAAAAATAAAATATATTATTTAATTGTTAATTTAATTTATTTATAATATTTATTTTGAATAATTTTTATTCAAATATGTAATTTATATTGTAAAAAAGATGCAAAATATAATTAGTACAATTCGTATCTGACAATAGTATGACATGTGTCCAGCATAAACACGACACGAGTATATAAATGTTTAGACCCATAGCACATTTGATACGACACAAAAATTAAATAAATCAGTACAAATAAAATATAAAAAATAAATAAACTACCATAAATACAATATAAACACAAACATATCCAAACAAATTAGTACAGTAGAATCCATTTTACACTTTTATTTTTATTTACACGTTTGTTTCATTCTCGTAGTTTTAATTATATTTATTATTTATTCGCCCATGTCGACATTATTTTAAAATTATTGAAGGGTGCTTTAAACTGGAGGTATGGGACCTATTGGTAAGACATTAATTGATAAACAAAGTCCAATAAAAAGAAAAAAAATTCAAACAAGCGAATTTAATATTTCTCTTTTGGGATAACAAAAAGAAAACCATTCATCTTTTAAGGCGTTTAACATCTACCCGTCGAAAAAAGCAAAAATTTATCAGACTTCTGTATTTTCCATCTGTATTTTTGTTCCAAAAAAAAAAAACTGTCGGTTCAAATATTGATTGGATCACTTTTTACGTCATCACCTTACGTCATCAAAACAAATGTGCATTGTTTTTTGAGGCTCCCTTGTTTTTTGATTGTAGCAATTTGAATGACCTTCCAACTATTTTTAGTCAATTAATGTGCTATTATTTATATGTTGGAAAGGACTATTTCTCTTTCTCTATGACTCCCTTTTTTGGGAGCCTTTTGTTGCTTAATGCAAGCTTTGTTTACCAAAAAAAACAAATGTGCATTGCACCAAGAGCGGTGACTTAGTGGTTAGAACATTCCAATACCTCTTTTAATTTTTTTTTTTTTACCACATATATAATTTTTTTTAATAATTTATCTGTTAAGCTGGTATAATATAAAAAAATAAAAAATAAAAAATAAATAAAAAAACTCTTTATTTTTAAAGTGCCTGTTAAGCAGTTTGACTTGTTAATTTTAATTATTTTAATTATTTTTTTTTCAATTTTAATTAACTTTTATATAAATTTTAATTTATCTAAATACATTATTAAAAATAACTTTTAAATATACATTATCTATTAAATAAATATTACATCACATAGACATAATGATTTCTATTTTTTATGCTGCATTCCAATAGAGCATTGATGAAAAACTGAAAATTTAAATTTTGTGAAAATTTTGTTTTTTGGGATATAGATAACATATGTGGCCCTAAGAATTTCTATAATTTTCTTCTAAACTTTTGCTATTTTTGTCAAAATTTTTAAAGTAATTTTTTTGGTAATATAGTAAATAAAAAATAATATTAATTAATTTTATAGAATTTTAAAAATATTTTGAATTTTTATAAAATAATCAAATATATAAATGAATTAAATCAATTTATTTGGATGATAACAAATGAAATTATGAATCAAAAATTAATTTACAAGTAAAATAAGAGAGTATAAATCTTTTAACAGTGATCGCCAAAGAAATAGATTTTACAAGTGCCGAGTCTTTTCAGAAGTTTATGAGAGAATCAGCTAAAATTCATAGTGCTTCAATCTTTTTTAGGAGTCTGTGTTCAGAGTTACAAAACATTGATATTGACACTGACTCAAATGGTGATATCAATAGATACTTTGGTAAAATTATAAGTAGTTACGAAAGAAAATCACCAATTCAAGAGAAATTGAATTTCTTTACTTGTGAATAATATTACACTCATGCAAAGCAATATAAATATTATAAAAATAGTTAAGGTGGGCCATAAATTGGTGATGTATAAAAAGTTTATGCATGTAATGAAAGCGGTATAAAGGGAATCTCATACCAACAATATAGATTATTTTTTACAAATTTTGGTTTGATGAGAGTTAGGGGTGAATAAAACATTTATTAAATTGATGTTAATGAAATGTCATGAAGTATGAATTCATTGATATATTATCAAGCGCAACTAACAGAGGACAACAATTATACGTACACAGAACCAATGAATATTATATACATGTCATAACTATCAATAAATATAATCATATGTAATATTAAATTCAAACGGTTGGCTTATTAACAATCACATACAAAATTATCAAAGAGATGTGTATTTTGATCAATATTTGGATACATAAAAGATTAAAAAAATTTAACCATCAAAAACTTATGTGTTATTGAATAATATTTAAAGAATTTTGTACTGGTATTATTATTTTAATTAATGAATAATTCAACACTTATATTTATTAAAAAAATAATTTATCACTTAATAATAAAAAAATTGTTATACCAACAAATGCTAAAAATATCTTGATTGTGAAATATAAATTTTATCTCAACGTTATTTTAATTTTTATAATTAAATTGATCAAATATTTACCAAATAAATATATCTTGAAATTTAATTAAAATTTTTCATAATTTGTTATAAATTTTTATTATTTTTTTATCAATATTTATATTATAATGATATTTACGTATTTTTAACTTTTAATATTTTTATCAGTATCTATATTTTTCATCTCTAAGTGCAGATAGTCCATTCAATTTGAACATATGCAGATGTAATAATTCAGATTTCAAATTTAATATACTCTGTTATTGTTTTAACGTATCGCACAAACCTACAGTCTAATGGCACATTCTTTTTAATAAAATTAATAGGTTTCCACTCAAACAAATGTTAGCAATTGGGAAAATTTTAGAGTGTAATTTTGTTATTTAGAAGTTTATGAAACTTTTGACATAATATTACATTATTTTGTATAAATATTATTCAATTAGAGATATACTTCGCTATAAATGTTATATACTCGTTCTATGATAGATGAATAATGCTTTAAAGTTGCACGGTAACTTTTTCTTAACAACCATGGTCAGCTATGACGTCACTGATTACCTTCCTTCATTCTAATTAAAGAGTTTGTAACTTTAAGGGGGGGGGGGGGGGGGGGGGGGGGGGGGGGGGGGGGGGTGGGTGTCAGTGCCAGGTTGTCAGCTAATTTTCGTATTTTTTAATTTCATTTTTTTAAAGATTCGCTGATTATATATATACTTCCCAAAATTGATAGAGGAGAGCGATACGTGGTAATGGGAAGAAGCAGGCATTGGTGTAGTCAGAGACAGACTGTATAGTGTGTCCTCAATGAGGTGGGACCCATCCTTTTTTTTCTTTCACTTTCTCGAAAACTGANTTAAAGATTCGCTGATTATATATATAGAGCCCCGCCGACGCTTCCCAAAATTGATAGAGGAGAGCGATACGTGGTAATGGGAAGAAGCAGGCATTGGTGTAGTCAGAGACAGACTGTATAGTGTGTCCTCAATGAGGTGGGACCCATCCTTTTTTTTCTTTCACTTTCTCGAAAACTGAGCCTCCATGTTTTATGCCGACTAGAAGATGCACCCGCATTGAATTGCTGCCACCCGCATTCACTTTCTGTTGCTTTTGCTGTTAACTACTTTCTCCTCCTTGCCCTTTTTAGTCATTTTTTGCAATCTCCTGTACTCGGCCATTTTCTCATCATCAGAAAATTCGATTGATTTTCAAAATTTTGGGCTGTTGACTGGGAAGCGTCGGGGATAGCGGGGCTATATATATATATATATATATATCGTGGTTATCACCGCTAATAAAATATTTTCAGTGCCTGTCTTATTTGAATAGAAAACTGATCAACTGCAATTATTTATAATATCGGTTTCAACGTTTTGACAGTGTGGCAATGCGTGAAAAAATACTTTAAAGGGTGCTTACATATATAAGGTGTATAGGAGCGATGGCCACGTGATTTTCTTTTGCGGCCATGTGCAGAATGATATGTTTGACTTTTTTTTTATTTCATTACTTTACATATTTTGTAAGCAAAGTCTGACCGTATCTTTTCAGGGTTATAAAAATCAAAGATATGCACACATTTCGTCACAACAATCATATCTTCTGATAGTGTAATATAGTGGTAGGAGCCAGTTGAATTTTTATATCTGTGCATACGGAAGTTGAAATTTGAGTATTGATAGCTCCATTTGGACTTAAGTGCTCATCTATGCTGCTATCGCACGAGAAAGAGGGAGATTTTAGCGACACGAGCTCCAATCGCGGACTCCTATTAAATTAAAAAGACGTATTGATCGGTCCATTCGCTAAATACCTCTTGGATCTATGACCCCATTACAGACAGTCCTTTTTTTTTACAGTAAAAAAAAAAAAAAAAACAATCATATCTTCTATTCTTCCTTATAAGTAAAAGAGCTGCAATTGCAAAACACATTTGCAGGATAAAAAATAAAAATGGGTTCCGTGAGCGCTGCAGAGAAGCCTCATGCGGTGTGCATTCCATACCCAGCCCAAGGCCACATTAATCCAATGCTCAAACTTGCGAAACTCCTCCATTCGAAAGGCTTCCATATCACTTTCGTGAACACCGAGTTCAACCACAAACGCCTCCTTAAATCCCGAGGTCTCAATGCCCTCGACGGCCTCCCTTCTTTTAGATTCCAAACCATTCCCGATGGCCTCCCTCCCACCGACGTCGATGCCACTCAGGACATTCCTTCTCTCTGCGAATCCACTCGCACTCTCTGCTTGTCTCCCTTCAGGAACCTCCTCTCCGCCCTTAATTCCTCGCCGGACGTCCCTCCCGTATCGTGCGTTGTCTCCGATGGTGTTATGAGCTTCACTCTCGATGCAGCCGAAGAACTCGGTATTCCTGAAGTTCTTTTCTGGACGACCAGTGCTTGTGGATTCATGGCCTACGTTCACTACCATCAACTCATCCACAAGGGTTTTGCACCTCTCAAAGGTACTGCTAACCCATCAAAAACTTCAACTTTTCATTCTTGTTTTATATTTATGCAGTCCCGATCATGTCAAGCTTGTATTTGATTGTGGTATTTGATTTGCAGATGCGAGCTGTATAACAAATGGATATTTGGAAACTGTAGTGGATTGGATACCGGGCGTGAAAGATATCCGACTGAGGGACATTCCATCCTTCATTAGAACCACCAACCCGGATGACATCATGCTAGATTTTGTGACGGTCGAGACTGAAAGAGCCAAAAGAGCCTCTGCCATCGTTCTGAACACCTTCGATGCCCTCGAACACGACGTTCTGGATGCACTGAAGCCCATGTTGCCTCCTGTTTACTCCATCGGACCCCTACATCTCCTCGTTAATCAGATCGCCGACGATACCACGGAGGCGATAGGATCGAACCTCTGGAAAGAGGACGCGGAGTGCCTCCGGTGGCTGGACGAGAAGGAACCCGGCTCAGTAGTTTACGTGAACTTCGGAAGTATAACGGTTATGACGGCGGAGCAAATGGTGGAGTTCGCATGGGGACTTGCAAGCAGCAACAGAACCTTTCTGTGGGTGGTTAGGCCGGACCTTGTGGCCGGTGAGACAGCTGTCCTTCCCGCGGAGTTTACGAGGGAGACCCAAGGGCGAGGACTGTTGACCAGCTGGTGTCCGCAGGAGCAGGTTCTGAGACACCCGGCCATCGGAGGGTTCTTGACGCACAGCGGATGGAATTCGACGGTGGAGAGCCTGTGCGGAGGAGTGCCGATGCTGTGCTGGCCGTTCTTCGCGGAGCAGCAGACCAACTGTCGCTACAGCTGCAGAGAGTGGGGGGTTGGGATGGAGATTGAGAACGACGCCAAACGAGACCAGATAGAGAGGCTTGTGAGAGAGCTCATGGACGGTGAAAAGGGCAAACAGATGAAGAAGACAGCTCTCCGATGGAAAATCCTGGCGGAGGAGGCTTCTACCTCCCCGCAAGGGTCGTCTTTCCTTAACTTGGAGGATTTGGTCAAACGTGTTTCTTTACCTTCCAAATTTTAATTTTCTTTTTTTCACCATTTGTTTTAGCGATAAGTTATTTTACTATTTATTATCATTTTCTTGTAATTTTTTAATTTTGAATTAATAAAATTATCATTATTATCATGACTATTGGGATGTCCTCCTTCAGCTCTTCCGGCAGTCTTTTATTATTATTATTAGGAACATTGCATGGTCAAGCTTTATGGTCATTTACTTTGCCGCAATTTGTTTAGCTAATCATTGTAATTTTTTTTTTTTGGTTTGTTTACCGAGAATGAATTAGTTTTGGCATGTTTAATGCTGTTTTGTATATTTGTATTTTTTTATTTTTAATATCTTGACTTTATTAGATTTGGGTTTGAAAAAAGTGTCAGCCTAGCTGACAGATCTGCTTGGTTCTTCTAAATACATTATTTATTTTTTTCGTAAAAATTACTGCATTAAAGACGCACAAAAAGCTTTCATAACAGAGGAAGTTACAACTTTGACATTTCCAAGAGATCGATAAACAAAAAAAGAGAGATATTAGGAGGGAGAAGTGTCAAAACAGAGTTATCAAAGTGCAGGTCAAAGTTATCAGCTACAGAGGATTTGACCACACAATCAGCCACCAGGTTAGCAGACCTGCGATTCCAAAAGAAACTCCAATTATAGAAGTCACGTCTCTCCCTAATTTGGAAGATTCCCAATCTGGTTTTCCACAGGTCCGGATACTTGTCATCGTTTAGGTCGCTTATGATGTTGAGAGCATCCGAAGACCAAGCCACCTTCCTCCACCCATTCTATGGCCAACGGAGATTGCAGACAATCATCTAAATCATCTCATTTCTATAAGGAACATTGCATAAAAATCCAAAAAAGAAAGAAAGCAATTCTAAATTACCAGAAACTCATACCACAACTAGAAAAAGCTCTTTTTAAATTGCAGTCTTTCATTATAATATATAATGTTTATTTGGAAGCGCTATCTTTTAATTTATAATACATAATATTTATTTTAAAGTATCATTTTTTTATTTATAATACACAATATTTATTTAAAAGTATTATTTTTTAATTTATAATAAATAATAATTATTTGAAAGTGTCATCTTTTGGTTTGATTAGACAACACGTATAAAAATGTCATCGTTTGGTTTCTTTAAAATTTAACAAGACTGTCATCTATATATCAAGGCTAATTAAACGAGGAAAAAAAAGAGTATAAATTACAGCGCAAAAAAAATAAAAAATAAAATAAAATAATTATTTAACGGCGCCGTTTGGGAATTAAAACGATTGTAACTCGCTTGTTCTTCAGACCTGAGCAAATGCACTTACAGAAGCCTTCATCATCAGTCCGAAGAGGTGAAGAGGAGGGTTGCGGATTTTGCTTGACCATTCGGTTTTTCTTCTTCAAGCCGCCGGCGAAGCTTTGCCGAAGAATATTGCCCAGCCTCTCTTTTATTTCTTCACGCAATCGAGTTACAGGTGAAGTATGATTTTACTCCTCCATCTCTGTTTCTATTTTGGGTTTTTTGGATATTTAGAAATTTTGCTTTTCTTGTCTCAGATTAGGTGTGGTTTTCTTTACTTTTCTTTTTACATTTTCCAAAATTCCGAGTGTTTTTCATTTTTTTTTTTTCAAGTGAGCGATGGAAGGGGAAGAGGGTTGAAAATCCAAGATTATGGAGAAGGAATCAATGTATTCCATGCAAAACGACTTTGATGAATCGTAGGTGCTTCTAAATTCTAGCAGCTCTCTGTCTTTGTCTTTTAGGTTTTTCACATTATTATTATTATTATTATTATTATTATTATTATTATTATTTTTCAATCTCAAGGATGACATGCTACCAGTTTGATGTGTTGGGCATTTAAGCTTTCTGTGCTCTCTTAGTGTTTGTTAAATTGTGGCAAAGACAATGAATTCTCTATATGTAGCTGGGAATCTCAACCTTGATAGGTGAGCATTCAATATCTTCTTTTCAGACTTAGGCTTGCATTAGATTAAATTAATTATCAAAAGAACCAAAAAGAAAAAAATGACAAAAAAAAAAAAAACACTTTGGAATGTATAGATAGTGTGATAGATAGGGCGATTGGTATACAGGGTTGAATGATGGATTATTTTAATAAGAGGTGTCCAAATGGGATTTGTTCAAACCACACAGTACCTTCTTGGGAGATCGTTTAAGATTCTAGAAAAATCGATAAATTCATCCTAAATGAAGATAGTAGAATGATAGTACTAGATTATTGAATCTAACATATAGAGCGATAGTAGTAGATAATATTTTTCATCTAGTAAAACTCTCCTTAGCTAGCTTGTAGCCTAGTACCAAAATGAAATTAGTTATAATTCTCGTATGCATTTTATTTATTGACTCTTATATATAATCTCGTATTTGCAATTAATTATTGCCTTTAATTTGAAGACATCCTTTATATTTTCAATTAACAATTATATGTCTCTTTAATTTAAAGACATCCTCTGTATGTGTGTCTCTATTTATCTCAATTATTTCTCTAAGACACCCAAATAATTAAGCAGGGAAACAGAGAACGTGAATATGTCAAGGCTGAGCCATTTCTCTGATCTGTCAGAACATATTTATTATGTACAATGTGGTTTCTGTACCACTATTTTACTGGTAAGTCTATGATGTTTCAATATATATTTATATATGTATGTATGTATGTATGTATAGAAAAAATAAGAGGTTTGCATGAAGTGGAGGCATAAAATCCCCTGGACAAGCGCAGCCCATTAAGAATGGATGTCAATGTTTTTTTTCTCTTTTTTATCTTTATGAGAAATACTAACTTTTCTTGTGTCAACAGTTTGAAGATTTTCAAAGCAAGTAGGCATTTAAGTTGTTACAACATCACAGAAATACCTACAGAATGTTTAATGATGATGTTCAAAGAACCAAGTAGAATTTTTGGATCGAGTCCAATGTCTTCTTTCAAGTTTGAATATGCTGTCTACTTTCATGTTGTTTCTGTTGTTTTCCATTTCTGAATTTTTTAAGATCTGTATTTAATTCATCTAAACACCATCAAGACCTCAGAAATGGAATATATTCTAAGCATTTGATATTGTCTTAGGTTTGATTTATAGATATAGTTGAGGTTCCAGCAAGATTTGATCTCATTTCTTCTCTTAGGGAACAACAGAAGTAGCAACTGTTGGACTCTTAGGAGCTGTGAGGCCACAAGAAGGCCGTTGATCGATTTCCCAAAATTAAAAAATTGTCGTGCTGGAAGGTCAGAAGAAATTGATGAAGTGCAATGTGAATGGACGAGCTTGTTGAAGAATATCTTCCATAGCTGTTTTGTAATAGATTACATCAGTCCGTGCCAGGTACCCAACATCATAATCACTTTTTTGGTTTCCTTTTTTTTTTTTTATGAGTACTAAAGTCGGTAGCCACCTATTGGAACATGTTTTCTACAGATTATAGCTTTATCATTTTTGAGTGATAGACTATTAAAATGTTTTAGGTGGCGACAAAATCATCCAAATATAGTAAAGCCAAAGATTCACGTACTTGTGAGAAGTTGAAAATCAACCCATGTGTGGAAAGTAGCGGATAAGAGGCAAATACGAAAAGTTCGAAGTTCATTTTTTAATTAATTAAAGGTGGAACTTGGAAGGAAGCGTAAGCTAAAAGAAGACTCATGAATTGGTCCAGTAGATAGTTACAAAAAGAGCCGACTTTATTCGTTTCAAGCCGTTGGTCGACAGTGGATAGTCACAAAAAGGTCAATTTTCAATGCCTAATTTGGATCAAATAAAATCCACCGTTCACGTTGGTGTCTTCAGGTCATCCATCGAGTAAGTAGCTAGCAAAGTCAAAAGATAAAATTGAATGAATAACGTTTAAATATGAGTAATATTTTTCAAAAATTTTAATAAGATTTTCAGAATTTTTTTTTAAAAATTGAGGGTAGAAGGGCTCTGACATGGCCGCCCACGTGACCTCTGGACGCCGAAATCAACCATATTTATAGACGTTCATATTTCTGTAAGCAGAGAAGAATAGAACAAAAATGGTTCTGTGTTCTTGCGTGTGGGGCAAGAGGAGAGGTAGAGAGAGAAGTAATAAAATTCTTTATTTCTCCTAAGAAGCGTGAAAAGAGAGTTTTTTCATCATTGTTACCATGCTCATATAGGTTACAAATATGTGGTCGAAATCAAAAGTGGTAAAACTCTAGTGCTTCGGATGCTGACATGTGGCGGCCCCTCTAATGCCTTATGTATAACATCCAGTGCACACCACTTGCTGGTGGGCATGCCACAATGGTTTGGGCCCTTACCTATGGGCCTTTACTTGCCAAATACTAGAATGGTTGTTATCATTCTTCTTCACAATATTAAAAAATAAAATAAAATAAAATATTTTAATTAAATTCTATCAAATAAGTTGCCATCATACCGCTGATCATGCTAATAATAATATAGTAAAACTCAATATTTAAAAGTGTCAGTGAGCTTCGTCTATATTTGTTTATAAGAACTAAAACGTGACACTGATGTTAAGCATTTCATCTCTTAGCAAAATCCATCTCAGACATCATAATCCGGATTAACTCATTCGGCTCCATCACAGGCATTACTCATATATTAAGCTTTAAAGCCAGAAAATTTTCAGTCCCACTCCTTTTGCTATTAATAGCATTCATGAATCCGAATATGGCCATGACATTGTCATAATTTATATCCTATGAATAAAAGCAGATGGAAAATTACCTTTCAATTTATTTACAATTTTCTTGCTAGTATTTTGTATAAAACATTACTGAAACTGACTGGTCCAAAGTTAGAAACTTGACTTGGTTCATTTACTTTGAGAATTAGAGCTGTTAAAGTATGATTTAAGTCTCCCATCTCTTTATCATTATTGAGAAAATCCAAAGAGGCTTCAATGACCTCATCTCCTACCACTGACCCATATTTTGGAAAAATAATTGCATACGTGTGGATTTGCTAAAATTTGATCCTATATTGGACATTTTGATAAATTATAACCTGGTAAAAATAATACAACTTTACTAAAGATATTTTATTTATTTAGTCTTTTTCACATGTTGAAATTTGACATATAAACAGTCTAACAGACACTATTTTCTTGAATTTTTGAAAAGAAACTTTAACAAAAAAATTTAAAAATTCAAAAGAGAGAAAGAAATAATAGAAAAAAAGACAAAAAGAAAAAAAAAGAAAAAAAGAAAATCAAACAAACTTATGTCTATTAAGCATCAATTAGAGAGAGAGCAGCACTCAATTAATCACTTTCTCAAGATATTAATCACTTTCTCAAGATTGAAATGGGAAGATCCAGCAGGAGACCCAGTTGCTTCCTCTGCCATATTTCTCCACTCCATGGCTTTGTTCTTCATTTCTCTTCCCTTCTCTCCATGCATCATCAATTCCCTCACACACCTCTCAATTTCATCTCTCCTGGCATAAGTACCATCCACCTCCATTCCCACATTCAACTTCGCGGAACAGAACCAGGAGGTTGTTTGCTGATCGGCAAAGAATGGCCACGTCACCATTGGAACTCCATAAGATATACTTTCAATGGTCGAATTCCATCCACTGTGAGTCAAAAAACCACCGACTGAAGGGTGGCTTAGAACCTGTTCTTGCGCACACCAATTTACCAATAAACCCCTATTCTTTGTTTCAATAAAAAACTCTTCCGGAAGCATATATGCCGAGTCTTCTCCCATTACGAGATCAGGTCTCACGATCCACAGAAAACTCTGTTTGCTGTTTGCGAGTCCCCAAGCGAATTCACTGAGTTGCTCCGCCGTCATCATCGTCACGCTCCCGAAATTGACATAAACAACCGAGCTGGGCTGTTTAGAGCTCAACCACTCTATGCACTCTGTTTCTTCTTTCCACAGATTGCATGCGATCCCGTCCAAAGCTTCGTTTTGGATTTGCTGGTGTTTAAGAAGCAGATTCAGAGGACCCAGAGTGTAGATTGGCGGCGGAAGATGGGTGGAAAGAGATTTTATGATCTCCTCTTCTAAGCCGTCGAACGTGTTCATAATCACTGCAGAACCTCCTCGAGCTCTCTCAACTTCTCTCATAGTGAAATTCAACAAAACATCGTCTCGATTCATAGTTCGAACAAAGCTTGACATGTTTTTCAAACGTATTCCTTCTAGTCCTGGTATCCAATCAAGAACCATATCCAAATATCCATTCGTCAAGTAACTCGCATCTACAAATTAAAAGAACAGAGTCAGAGTAAGAGATAGAGACAAATTAATCATAATAATTAGGAATGCCCATACGCCTATAGTAAAAAAAAGATTGTATATGTACAATTAAGGAACGAGTTAACTACATACCTTTGAGAGGTATAATATCTTTTTCCATCAAATAGCGAAAGTAAATAAAAGCTAGGAAGCTACAAGGACTGGAAGTCCAGAATAGAACATTCGGAAGCCCCAGTTGTTTGGATGCGTCAAGAGTGAAACTCATAGCGCAATCTGAGACTATGCAAGTCACGGGAGGCACGTCCGACAAAGCGGCGTCGTTTAGTCTGTGAAGAAGCTGTCGGAAGGGGGCTAAACAGTTATTTACCGTGGCGGCCACGATGGTAGCGGGGTCCTGGGTGGCGTCGGCATTGGAAGGAGGGAGTCCATCGGGGATGGTTTCGAAACGGAAAGTGGGCAGCCCGTTTAAGGAATCGGAGCCCCGGGATCTAAGAAGACGGCGGTGGTTGAACTCTGTGTTGACAAAGGTGATGTGGAAGCCTTTTTGGTGGAGGAGCTTGGCTAATTTGAGCATGGGGTTTATATGGCCTTGTGCTGGGAACGGAATACACACTGCATGACCTTTCATTTCCTCGCTTGCTTCTGCTGCACTGTCCATCTCTCTTTCTCTCTGTTACGTTCTTCTTCCCCTTAACAAATGAAAAGCATGCAAAATTTAAACAAAAATTAGTTTTTAATTGAAATTATTCACTTGGCAAATGAATATAATAAATTTCAGATTGTGAATTCAAGCTGATGAAATTATCCTTCACTATTTATAAAAAATTAAAATAATAAAAATCCAAACTTATCCCTTCGTTACCGAAATCAACATCCTCTAAGGACTAAAAGACAGTTATTGTTTGGTCCTTCATCGATTTTCCCGGTTCAACACGCAATAATTTGATTTAGAAATTCTTTGAGAAAAGCTTTTGCTGCTACGTGCAGTATGACTTGTTTGACTTTTCATTTTAACTTCACTCTTAAAATTAAAAATAGGATGACAATTTTGACCCTCTTGTGACGTTCTGTGCCGGGGCTAATTTAGTAAAAAGAAGAAAAAAACCAAAACGAAACCAAAAGAATCTTGTGCTTGCTTTAAAAACCCAAAGAAATTCAAAGCACACAGCCATCCATCCTCCTGATTGTAACAAGTAAAAAAACACAAGCCTCATGCAGTGTGCATACCCTTCCCAGCTCAAGGCCACATAATCCAGGTGTACAAATTTGGCTGTGTTTGGATAGGGAAAGTTTGTTTTTTTGTTGGCAAATTGGAGTTGAATTTAGTATAAAAAAATAATTTCATATATTTTTCCATCTAAAATTTTTATTTCATCATCAATTGCTAAATATAATTTTTTATCATGTAATTTTTTTAACTTATTTGTAATATAGTTTAAATACTTTTAATAAAATTAGCTTTAGTTGAAATTCATAAGTCCGAATTGTTCTCTATGGACCTATACTATATTTCCATTATAATCACACAGGTTAACATTCATGACGAAATGGACTTTTCAAATCAAAGGATGTTTTTCTCAACCAGCTAAAAACAGAATTAAAAGTAATTATGAATGGAGTTTTTTTTTTTTTCAACCGGCTAAAACAAGAATAGAAAGTTCTTTACCATTCGCATGCAATTGAAATAAATGAACTTTTCAAATGAAAGGATGTTTTTTACAACCACAATTAAAAGTTCTGTACTTCGTCATTGCTGAACATTTCCTATACTTCTTCGATTTGAGTTTGACACATTAACCACTCAGCTCAATCTCCCTCCTCCTTGCTGTCGAAAATAGAAGGTCTTAACGGCTAAAATGAAATTTGAGACGAAGTGTAGCCTGTGTAGGGTTGTTTTTTATAATTTACAGTACACTACTAAACTTTTATCATCTAAAATGTATAGATATATAAAAAATGACAATTATAATTTATGCTGTTTCAAGTTTGAAAATGCTGTCTACTTTCATGCTGTTTCTGTTGTTTTCCATTTCTGAATTTTTTAAGACCTGTATTTAATTCATCTAAACACCATCAAGACCTCAGAAATGGAATATAGACTAAGCATTTGAAATTGTCTTAGGTTTGATTTATAGATATAGTTGAGCTTCCAGCAAGATTTGATCTCATTTATTCTCTTAGGGAACAACAGAAGTAGCAACTGTTGGACTCTTAGGAGCTGTGACGCCACAAGAAGGCCATTGATTGATTTCCCAAAATAAAAAATTGTCGTGCTGGAATGGAAGGTCAGAAGAATTTGATGAAGTGCAATGTTGAATGGACTAGCTTGTTGAAGAATATGTTCCATAGCTGTTTTGTAATAGATTATTAGTACTTATTTATATTGTTATTGCAGTATTTTTTGTTTTTTGGACAGATGTTTTAATATTGTAGAATATATACATTATTTGGTATATGTATATAAAAATAATTTGTATTGTTGTTTCTTTAATTTGGATGATATGGAATTGCTATGATATTATTTTTTCTCCATAAATATTTTAAAAAATATAAATAAAATGAAAAATTAAATATGATAGTTTTTAAGAATACCTGTTATCTATGGTATGACAAGTTTTTTTAAAAGTGTCATCGTTTATAATGAAAATGAAAATATTTAATTAATGAAAGATGGCAGTTTCAAAAGAAAAGTATCATCTATTTATTAGCTTGAATTACAGTTTTAAACTGTCATTTAAAACTAAAATTTAAATGTCAATTTTATAAAAAAAAATACCATCTATAAATTCGTTACAATGACAGTTATAAATTGACATCTAAAATTTAAATTTTAAATGATATTTGTGTTTATAACGGTGAAAAAGCGTTATCTATTTTTTAATGACAGTTTATAATTGTTTTTGTGTTTATGTACGTCAGTCCGTGCCAGGTACCCAGCATCATAATCGCTTTTTTATTTTTTGTTAAGTACTAAAGTCACTAGCCACCAATTGGAACATGTTTTCTACAGATTATAGCTTTATCATTTTTGAGCGATAGACATCGAAGCCCAAAGAACGTGAGCAAGGGAGCGAGCGTGAGCGAGGGAGAAATCCGAGTCCGGTTCTTAGAATCCCATGGAATAGGTAGGGATTGGAAATCTGATTAAGGAACGGGCTAATTGAAGAATCGGATTTCCTAATCCGATTTCCATGTCACCACCAAACACCGAATAAAGGAGAAGACTGGATATGAAAATCCAATCCCCTCTTTTTTTGCTGAAAGATTTGTTATATTAGCCAAAAGAAAGTCGCGAAGGCCAGAATCAAGAGGCAACTGAGGGGTTGCAATCCTGATTTAAAGACAACAAAACAACACTAGGAAGAGAATTGAAGGAAATATAGTTAAGGTTACAGACAGTGGATCCCCACGAACAAATACTATAAGCAGCCTTATTCTTTGCTCGGGGAGTCCAAACAAAAGAACACCTAAGAACAAAGGAGGCCTTAAGAATCTCTTCAATAATACCCTGAACGGACCAGTGAGCAAGGTCCTTCCCAGGATTATTGATATTATCAATGACAAACTTCGCATCGCTCTTAATACAGATAGAAGTCCATCCTTCTCTCCTGGCTAAATGAATTGCCCTTAGAATAGCTGTGGCTTCGGTAGCTGCAGGGAAACCAATAGGATCTCTAAAAGCATAAACACCATAAATATGACCGCACCAATCTCTTGCAAATGACAGCATTGTTGCCACTCCATTAAGAATGCTGGCATCTGTATTGAGCTTGATAATCCTAACAGGGGGCTTAGTCCAACCACTTGGGCTCGGGGCCAGCCTTGTACTAGGAGACAAGCTATCCTCCATAGCGGACAAGTGATCATTAAACTTTCCAAAAAGGAGTTGAATACTAAACTCTGGGTTGAAGGGAAAACCTTCAAAAACACATTTGTTCCTAATCTTCCAAATGAGATCAAGGGCCAAAAAAGAGAAAATAAAGAACTTTCATTGGTCCTCAGAGTGAATAGGCAAAGAACTCATAAGATGCATGATGCAAAACAGAAAATCCATAATATCATCAAAATTAAAGACCTCCCATCTTACACACCAAAGAGAAGCGAACCATAATGCTTTAGCCACGGGACACTCAATCCCCTCTTTTATCCGGTCAAACAAACACTGCCTAATAGTATTCATGAATCTAAATATCGCCATGACATTGTCATAATTTATATCCTATGAATAAAAGCAAATGGAAATTTACCATTGAATCTATTTGCAATTTTCTTGCTAGTATTTTGTATAAAAAATTATAGAAACTGATTGGTCCAAAGTTAGAAACTTGACTTGGTTCCTTTACTTTGAGAATTAGAGATGTTAAAGTATGATTTAAGTCTCCCATCTCTTCATCATTCATTATTGAGAGAATCCAAACCGGCTTCAATGACCTCCTCTCCTACCACTGACCCATATTGTTGGAAAAATAATTGTATTCGTGAGGATTTGCTAAAATTTGATCCTAGATTGGACATTTCGATAAATTATTGAATTCCGAACTGGTAAAAATAACACAACTTCACTAAAGGGTTTATTTAGGTGTCGTTTGATAACCCATTAATTTTTTATTTTTTATTTTAAATTTTTTAGAAATCAAAACTAAAAATGCATTTTATAACCATTTTTCATTTTTTTAAAAACAAAAAACCATTTTCATTTTATTTAAAAGAATAAAAACATTAAACAATCATTTTCATTTTCAGTTTTTTTTTTTTTTTTTTTTGGTCTTTGATAATGCCAGGATACAAGACAACTCGATCAAGACTTGAATCTAAAATCGCTCATACTGACGCCGTTGAGATGTGGCCGAGACCATGAATTGCTCGAACAGGGCCGAAACCTAGGACCACCCGGGGTTGGTACCAGAGACCGAACAGCCCGGTTGGGGCCATAACTAGGGATAGCCCGTTCGAGGCCGGTAGCAGGGACAGCTTGGTTCGAGCCAGAAATCAGGACTGCCTTGCCGGGGCCGATACCCGGGTCCGTCAGGATCGCCTGGTCAAAGTTGGAACCCGGGATCGCTCTGCTAGGGCGAAAGTTAGGGCCAGTACCCGTGACCGCCTAGTTGGGGCTGGAACCCGGGACTGCTCGATCGAGCTGGTACCTGAACCTCCTGGTTGGGCCGATATCCAGAACTGGTTTGGGCCAGAACTCAGGACAGCCTTGCCGAGGCTGGAAGTCGGGACCGGTACCCATGACTGCCCAATCAGGCCGGTATCGGGGATAGCCCAGTCGGGACCGAAACCAGAGACCACCTAGTATGGCCAAAACCCTGGACAACTCGATCTAAGACGAAACCGGGACAGCACGATCGAGGCTGAAACCTGAGACCGACAATAATCGAATATGAATTTGTTTAAATTTATTTATATCGTTTTTAAAAAAATACAAAAAATTAATAAAAATAAAAACAAAAAATAAATTACCAAAAATAATTTTTTTATATAAAAAAATTAAAAAATGATTGTTGTTTATCATTTCTTTTTTTTTTTAGCAAAACCATGAACCAAATATTATAAATCATAAATAATAAATCATAAATCATAAATAAAAGCTAAAAATCAAAAATAAAAATTGAATCTGTAACAAACGGATTATTTAGTCTTTTTCACATGTTGAAACTTAATACATAAACAGTCTGACACACTATTTTCTTGAATTTTTGAGAAGAAACTTATATTATGAGAGAGAAGCACTTGATTAATCACTTTTCCAAGATACTAATCACTTTCTCAAAATTTAAACTGGAAGATCCAGCAGGAGACCCAGTTGCTTCCTCTGCCATATTTTTCCACTCCATGGCGTTGTTCTTCATTTCTTTTCCCTTCTCTCCATGCATCATCAATTCCCTCACACTCCTCTCAATTTCATCTCTCCTGGCATAAGTACCATCCACCTCCATTCCCACATTCAACTTCGCAGAACAGAACCAGGAGGTTGTTTGCTGATCGGCAAAGAATGGCCACGTCACCATTGGAACTCCATAAGATATACTTTCAATGGTCGAATTCCATCCACTGTGCGTCAAAAACCCTCCGACGGAAGGGTGGCTCAGAACCTCTTCTTGCGGACACCAATTTGCTAATAAACCCCTGTCTTTTGTTTCAATCAGAAACTCTTCCGGAAGCATACATGCTGAGTTTTCTGCCATTACGAGATCAGGCCTCACGATCCACAGGAAACTCTGTTCGCTGTTTGCGAGTCCCCAAGCGAATTCACTGAGCTGCTCCGCCGTCATCACCGTCACGCTCCCGAAATTGACATAAACAACCGAGCTGGGCTGTTTCAAGCTCAACCACTCTATGCACTCTGTTTCTTCTTTCCACAGACTGCTTGTGATCCCGTCCAAAGCTTCGTTTTGGATTTGCTGGTGTTTAAGAAGCAGATTCAGAGGACCCAAAGTGTAGATTGGCGACGGAAGATGGGTGGAAAGAGATTGTATGATCTCCTCTTCTAAGCCATCGAACGTGTTCAGAATCACTGCAGAACCTCCTCGAGCTCTCTCAACTTCTCTCATGAAGAAATTCAACATCACATTGTCTGGATTTGTAGTTCGAAGAAAGCTTGGCATGTTTTTCAAACGTATTCCTTCTAGTCCTGGTATCCAATCAAGAACCATATCCAAATAACCATTCCTCAAGTAACTTTCATCTACAAATTAAAGAACATAGTCAGAGTAAGAGATAGAGACAAATTAATCATAATAATTAGGAATGCCCAGACACCTATAGTAAAAATGGATTGTATATGTAAAATTAAGGAACAAGTTAACTAGATACCTTTGAGAGGTATAATATCCTTTTCCATCAAATAGCGATGGTAAATATAAGCTAGGAAGCTACAAGGACTTCCAGTCCAGAAGAGAACATTAGGAATGCCCAGTTGTTTGGATGCGTCAAGAGTGAAACTCAAAATGCAATCTGAGACTATGCAAGTCACAGGAGGCACACCGGACAAAGCGGCGTCGTTTAGTCTGTGAAGAAGCTGTCGGAAGGGGGCTAAGCAGTTATTTACGGTGGCGGCGGTGATGGTAGCGGGGTCCTGGGTGGCGTCGGCATTGGAAGGAGGGAGTCCATCGGGGATGGTTTCGAAACGGAAAGTGGGCAGCCCGTTTAAGGAATCGGAGCCCCGGGATCTAAGAAGACGGCGGTGGTTGAACTCTGTGTTGACAAAGGTGATGTGGAAGCCTTTTTGGTGGAGGAGCTTGGCTAATTTGAGCATGGGGTTTATATGGCCTTGTGCTGGGAACGGAATACACACTGCATGACCTTTCATTTCCTCGCTTGCTTCTGCTGCACTGTCCATCTCTCTCTCTGTCTCTGTCTCTGTTATGTTCTTCTTGCCTCTTAAAAAATGAAATAAATAAATCCAAACTTATCCCTTCGATACCGAAATAAACATCTACTTAGGACTAAAAAACATTTGACTGGTCATCATCAAGTAATTTACTTTGACACGCAATAATTTGATTTACAAATCCTATGAGAAAAGCTTTTGCTGCTGCGTGCAGTATGATATGTTTGAATTCACCAAAAAATTATGTTTTGTTTGACTTTTCTTTATTTTTGTACTCTTAACATTAAAAAAAAGAATGACATGTTTGACCGTCTTGTGACGTGCTGTGCCGGGGCTAATTGACTAAAAAGATGAAAAAAGCAAAACAAAACGAAAAAACTTGTGCTTGCTTTAAAAACCCAAAGAAATTCATATCTTTTGTCACAACAACTTAACAAGCACACAGCCATCCATCCTTCTAATTGTAACAAATAAAAAAACAAAAGCAGGAGTTGAGAAAATTAAGCATTAACGGCTCGTTTGTTGACATATATATGGATATATTATTTAGATGTACTGTATTAATTTTAGTTAGTACTGTGTTTGGTGTTAGTTTCATATACAATTATATAATACATTTTAACTTTTTTAATATAAAATATGATGTATTACTAATACATCAAAATTTTTTTGTATTAAATAATACACCTCGTTATTATTTTTTTCACATGTAGATTTTTCTATACAAATTTTTATTTTATTTTTCTTATTCTTGGGGCATATCCACTGTCAAATTTTTAATTTTTTTTTTATACTTTATTTTTTTCACTAGCCAAACGGTAAATTTGTTAGTATTGAAAACATATATTCTTTTATATCATCAATTTAGATTATATTTGAAATTTTTATTGTTTTGTCAGCAATTTTTGCTAGCCAAGCTTAAAAATAAGAGAGCGAAAGTAAAATCCACAATCTAAGTTATATCTACTATTAATTTGTTTTTAATATTTTTAGAATTCACCAATAATATATATTAAAAAATTTAATATTAAAAATTAAAAACTTTAATAAAATTAAATGTTAAAAATTAAAAGCTTTATAAAAGTTAAAAATTAAAATTTAAAAGCTTTAATAAAAGTTAAAAAATTAAAATTTAAGTTAAAAGTTAAAATTTTTAAATTTTAATAAAATAGTCTAATAAATTACTATAGTATATCAAACATTATATTATATACATTTTAATACAATTTTACACCAAACACATGAGATGTATTATATAATATATTACAATACAATTCAAGACATTACAACACAATTTAATACAATACAACGTACCAAACGAGCCTTTAATGTATTAAAAAATATCAAGGCGAACTAATATTGGAGATAAAATATAAAAGAGATGATGACTCACTTTCTATCAGCTTAAACTTTTAGTATAAGTGGTGATTCAACATATATTCACTCTACGGGGCACTGTAATGGCAATTTCTTCACCCCTCTATATGCGAAATGCTTCGAGTAACCCTAATCATCAAAAAACTTACTAAGGAAGGATCATTATATATAAGGTAACTTTTTAACATATACAAGTTTAAAGGCTAATAAATTCGTGATATTAAAATGTTTTACCGTTTTTAATTAAGCAGGAAATTGTGGTTCGAACATCGNTGAATGGAGTTTTTTTTTTTTCAACTGGCTTAAACTAAATAGAAAGTTCTCTACCATTCGCAATTGGAATAAATGGACTTTTCAAATGAAAGGATGTTTTATCAAACAGAATTAAAAATTCTGTACTTCGTCATTGCTGAATATTTCTGAATTTCATCCATTTGAGTTTGACACATCAACCACACAGCTTAATCTTACTCCTCCCTGTTGTCAAAATTAGAAAGTCTTAATGGCTAAAATGAAATATGAGACGAAGCCTAGAGCAGTTGGCAGGTTGGGCATCGAATGTTCTGCTAGAGTTTGGGGCTGAGAAAGGAAAGTAAAGGAGAGCTTTAGATGGGCTGGAACCTGAGTTTCTCTCATATATTGGGCTTGGTAGGAGGACATTCTCACAGGCCCAAGAAGCAAATCAGAAAAATGAGATGGTGGAGGTTTGTAGGAAGATAAGGGCTTTTATGGAGTTGGACCCACGGCCCAAAAAGCTTGCTTGTGAAGTAATTTCTTCAGAAGATAGTGGGCCTTTTTAGATTGAGCAACAAATTTGTGAGGCCTTCCATGCAACAGGGGAAGCGTTTTCAAATAGGAACTCTCATTTAGAAGACAATATTAACATGGGGGTTGAGGAGCAAAGGGAGTTACTGTCACAGCTTGTTTTATTAGGGGGGATAAATACAAGAAGCACTTCTAAAAGCAATGAAGACTAAACAATGGGAGCACAAGGATCAGTAATCAGGCCAGTCAAAGGTCATGGAAAAAGGAAAGCAGAGAACAGTCTCAAAGGCCACAATCCATTCGTATCAAGGAACGGAGGGAAAGATGAATGGATGGAGCTTCATCTTCACAAAGGAAGTTGGATTTTCCATAGGTCGGGGAGGCTGGCCTTCTCAAGCCCCACATGCAGAGCTGAAGATTCTCTCGTGGAACTTTCGGGGTATTGGCAACTTTGATACGGTAAATTTTCTATACCGGATAGTGAAAACAAACAACCCAAGCTGTTTATGTCTTTTTGAAACCAAATAGGGAAGGGATTGGATGGAGAAGATATGTGATAAGCTGTGATTTTGTCACTTCTTTGTGGTGGAGCCGGTTGGCGGAGCAGGGGCAATGACTATTATGTGGAATGAGGAAGTTAATATTGAGCATTGCTGGAATTTAGAAAGAGTAATTCAGTGCTCGATAATGGATTACTAAGGCTTGAAAATTGAAAACATTATTGTTTGCCATAGAACTCTTTATCTGGCAGAGAAAAAAGTTTTTTGGAAAAATTTGAGCCTCTTATTAATAGTCTACAGGGCCCTTGGCTTTTAGTGGGCGATTTGAATGAAATAGTCTCAGAGAATGAAAAAATGGGAGACCGGGGAATATGGAGGAAAAAACTTTACTTGAGAGAGTTGATGCAGAATACAAGAGGCATTGATCTAGGGTTCAGCGGGTACCATTTTACTTGGGATAACAAACAAGAAGAGCATGCTTTGATTAAAGAACGACTTGATAAGGGAGTGGCGAACAATCTATGGATGGATCAAAATCTTGAAGTGTCAGTTTGGCATTTAAGGAAGGATGAATCGTACCATTGCCCAATTCTCATCACCACTATGTTTATTGTTCCATAAAAAAATAACTAAAATAGATATACAAAGTATTTTTTCTTTTATATATTTTTCCTTTCGGTTTTGAAAAATATATGAAGTCAGAGCTGAAAAAGAGAAGATCTCGATGTAGTTTTTCTTTTTTTTAGCTTAAAAAGTTGATGAAGTTCGTCGTTACATTTTATCAAAAAGAAAAATAGAAAAATTAGGAACTAAATGAGCGCAGGCCTTAAATTCGGTATGGGTGGGCCGGTATTATTAGTAGACGTACAATGAATTCCCAACACTCATAACCAAACTCAATTTGTCTGAGACAATTTTCAACCTCTCCTTCCAAACTCTTCAATGTGAATTGGAGTTTCTTTTTTTGGTCGAACATTACATGCACTTGAATAATGATAATGATAATAAAAAGGTACATAGCACATGAAAAACAAAATAAAGAATTTTTTATGAATGTTTACGTCATCAACATTTTAATTATCCATGTTCATCAATTTTTATTTAACTATTTGTATTCACTATGCCACCATTTTTTTTTCCATAGATTTTCTATTTTATTCTTTTTTTTGTTTAACGATATTTACCTGCCAAACTTATTTTTTTTTAATGATGTAACCGATTCGCTATTTATGCTCGCATCTTATTTAATAATGATAAGTATCATTTAATATGTTTTAACGATGTTTGTGCATTTTAGAAAAAAAAATAAAGAAGATTAAAACAACAGTACATGCCCAGCCCAACACTTAGATAATGTGTGTAGTTTTGAAGCCGTATGGGTAAGGTATGGGCGGTGTGCATTTTTGTCATTTTCATTTTTTTGTTTCTCTTCACCTTGTGTTTTTTTCCGGCATTCCTCTTAATTTCAATTGAAATTTGAATCTTTTTCACCGTAGAATTTATTTAATATTATTATTATTTTTCTTTAAAAGGAGAGGGGGGATTTTTATTTGCGATAGTCATAATCTTCTTTGGAATCGTTATTTTTCAATTAAGTGTGGTGAGAATAACATGTGAGAGAGATCGTAGAAGAGAATGAAGATGACAAAAAACATGAGCAAGGACGGAAAAAAGAAAGCCAATATCGTGGGTGCGAGAAAGAAAAGGTGAAGAAGTAAAATGTGTTTTCAAATTTCATTAAATAAAGATATAATGGACAATATAGAAAAATAAATAGTGATGCGGTGAACATTAATAAAAAAAATAATAAACATGTATAATTAAATATTTTGTGAATGAATATCCGTACGAAAATTCTAAAACACAACCTACCTAGATGGCCAATCCAAACTGACTAGCAAAAAAATTAACTAATAATAATAATAAAAGAAACTACAGGGCAACTGGTCTTATGATTCTGATCAATTTGGTTTTTCTTTTCGTACCAATTAAATATTTTGTCTCTCCTGTTTAATTCTCTCACTGTTTGCATCATCATCAACTTAAAGATACTCCAAGCAAAACAAGAATACTATATAATAATTTTCATTAGACTTCAATATTGATGAGTACCAAAAGTTGTTCAGAAGATCATCAACAACTAAGACGTACAATAATTAACTTCCTTAAATAAAAACATGGGGATATGAGGTCCTTTCTACGATGTATTTAAATTTTTTTTTATGAAACTTCTGCATTAATAGCACAAAAAAGGATTCAAAGACGAATCTACAAAACAGAGGGGGACGCCACCTCAGTAAGCAAAGAAAGCAGAGCAGGGAAAAGAATCCCTTCAAACGAAGTGATTCTAAAAATAAAACCAAAATTGTTTTTAAAGACCAGCTTAGCCACTATCTGCTCACACATTAAAAACTCTGGAAATCCAAGAGATTGACAGGGGATTACAGGCTAGCAAAGAACGGAGTTCCAATAGGAGGTTGCGAGAATTCCATTTCTCCAGGCAAGAAGTGTCACAAACTTAGTTCACAACCATCTGAGCATCACAGCGCTGTTCAACTCCGGAAGATGTATTTAAATTTTTTAATTAGCATTATATTTTTAAATAATAAATTTTATGGGACCCAGCAACACAATAGATGGAAAAGTTAAGGTTGTATTTTTTCTAATATTAATCAACAAAGTTCGTGCCTCTTAAAGAATGGAAAGCATGCAAAATTTAAGCAAAAATTAAGTTTTTAATTGAAATTATTCAATTGACAAATGACGCCTAATATTAAATTTCAGATTCTGAATTCAAGCTCATGAAATTTTTGCTTAAATTTCATATACACATATATGTATGATCTGTTTGTAAATTTATGCAACTATAATTTTTACTCATTTTAAAAGCTAAATGAATTTAATATATATAACATGTATAACTAACTAATGTCTAACAGTAATAGGATATATAATGACTGTGACGACCAACGTGATGGTTTCTTCCATCGTTTTGAACACCTTCGATGCCCTCGAACACGACGTTCTGGATGCACTGAAGCCCATGTTGCCTCCTGTTTACTCCATCGGGACCCCTACATCTCCTCGTTAATCAGATCGCCGACGATACCACGGAGGCGATAGGATCGAACCTCTGGAAAGAGGACGCGGAGTGCCTCCGGTGGCTGGACCAGAAGGAACCCGGCTCAGTAGTTTACGTGAACTTCGGAAGTATAACGGTTATGACGGCGGAGCAAATGGTGGAGTTCGCATGGGGACTTGCAAGCAGCAACAGAACCTTTCTGTGGGTGGTTAGGCCGGACCTTGTGGCCGGTGAGACAGCTGTCCTTCCCGCGGAGTTTACGAGGGAGACCGAAGGGCGAGGACTGTTGACCAGCTGGTGTCCGCAGGAGCAGTTTCTGAGACACCCGGCCACAATCCAGGTGTACAAATTTGGTTGTGTTTGGATAGGGAAAGTTTGTTTTTTTGTTGGCAAATTGGAGTTGAATTTAGTATAAAAAAATAATTTCATATATTTTTCCATCTAAAATTTTTATTTCATCATCAATTGCTAACTATAATTTTTTATCATGTAATTTTTTTAACTTATTTGTAATATAATTTAAATACTTTTAATAAAATTAGCTTTAGTTGAAATTCATAAGTCCGAATTGTTCTCTATGGACCTATACTATATTTCCATTATAATCACACATGTTAACATTCATGACGAAATAGACTTTTCAAATCAAATGATGTTTTTCTCAACCAGCTAAAAATAGAATTAAAAGTAATTATGAGTGGAGTTTTTTTTTTTTTTTTCAACCGGCTAAAACAAGAATAGAANTCTCTTACAAGCTAGTAACCCCCCTTTATATAGAGACTAGGGTTAGGTTAAGAATCAATCTAAACCATAAAATAATTAGGAAAGTAATCATAAGGCTGAAAACTAACCCTAATTAAATAAAATATGAAAATATCAAATATTACAAAACGTGATACGGCATCATAGTGCCATATTCTACCATTGGAGCAAAAGATGATGATGCGGGCATCATAGAGCCATATTCTACCATTGGAGCAAAAGATGATGATTTAAGCATGATGTCCAAGCAAAGAATGAAGGTGGTAATGCTGCTCGGGAGTTGCAAAGGCGAAACGAAGTAATTTTAGCTATTTTCGGATTACAATGGCACTTTCGTAATTTAGCTATTTTCGGATTATAATGGCAGTTTCGTAATTATTGCTATTTCCAGATTATAATGGCAGTTTTGTAATTATTTCTATTTTCGGATTATATTTATTTAGGGTTAGTTTTTAGCCTTAGGATTACTTTCCTAATTATTTTATGGTCTAGATTGATTCTTAACCTAACCCTAATATCTATATAAAGGGGAGGTTACTAGCTTGTTAAAAGAATTTTGATTATTTGATTAAATAGAATCTATTCTTGTTTTCAACAAGACTTGTGTGTTCCAAGTGAGGATAGTTCTTCTTCTACTTGTTGCATTTGGGAANTTCTTGTTTTCCAATTATTGTTCAATATTTCTTGTGTGTTTGGGGTTTCGGATTCTTTAATCTTGGGGTTCCGCATCATGTTATCTAGAGGTGCTATAGGGCGGGTTTTTACCTAGGGTTTGTTCCATATCATCTTGTGTGTTGGGATTACAGTTTCTTTAAGCTCGGGGTTCCGCATCAAAACTGCCATTATAATCTGGAAATAGCAATAATTACGAAACTGCCATTATAATCCGAAAATAGCTAAATTATGAAACTGCCATTGAAATCCGAAAATGGCTAAAATATGTCGTTTCGTCTTTGCAACTCCCGAGCAGCATTACCACCTTCATTCCTTGCTTGGACATCATGCTTAAATCATCATTATGCCTCATAAAAGTGTTTGGATCATGTGGATACTTGAATCGATCTTCATCAATTATTCTCTTCACAAGTCCAAGCATTCCCGCTTTGATCTTCTTAGCTCGAGAACGCGTCACTGGTCCACTTGGCAGCACAATGTCTTCACCACGAACATCCATGCTAGAAGAGCGCTCGATGCCCACATCTGTAGTGGAATCGTCGTCCAAATTATCAAATGCAACATGAGTCATTTCTATGTTATTAAATATCATATATTCTTCACTTCTACTATCATCTTCAACACGTTGCATGTCTACATTCTCAAATTGTGAAGAAGTGCCAACACTATATTCACAACATTCACCATGCCAAATCCATTATTGATAATTATCATCAAAGCCACTCCATATAAATGCCTCTTATGTCCTTAGTATAGTGAAATTACATATGTCCACATCTTTTGCAAGGACACTTGATGTGGGCATCGAGCGCTCTTCTAGCATGGATGTTCGTGATAAGGACATTACGTTGCCAAGTGGACCAGTGACGCGTTCTCGAGCTAAGAAAATCAAAGAAGGAATGCTTGGATTTGTGAAAAGAATTATGGATGAAGATCGATTCAAGTTTCCAAATGATTTGAACACTTTTCCGAGGCCTAATGATGATTTAAGCATCTTGTCCAACCAAGGGATGAAAGTCGTAATGATGCTCGGGAGTTGCGGAGACGAAACGACATCATTTTAAAAATAAACAACTTAGAATGGCAATTTCGTAATTTAGCTATTTTCGGATTATAATGGCAGTTTTGTAATTATTTCTATTTTCGGATTATTTTTATTTAGGGTTAGTTTTTAGCCTTAGGATTACCTTCCTAATTTCCTTAGGATTACTTTCCTAATTTTCTTAGGATTAGTTTCCTAATTACTTTATGGTTTAGATTGATTCTTGGTCTAACCCTAATCCTTATATAAAGGGGGATCAATTTCTTTTGTAAGACAGATTTGAGTTTTTAATCAATTGAGAGAATTAATTTTCCTATTGCTCCCAGGAGTGTTCTTGCAAGGTGAGGAATCAATTTCTTCTTCTTGTTGCATTAGGAGTTGAATTATCTTATCAAAGTCGAAATACTTTGTGGCGATTATTCTTCTCTTTCCCTAGCCTTCTAATCCACATTTTTAGATACAAGTTATCTAAGGGTTTGGTAGGGCGGGTTCTTGTTTTCCAATTATTGTTCAATATTTCTTGTGTGTTTGGGGTTTCGGATTCTTTAATCTTGGGGTTCCGCATCAACACTGCATGGAATTACAATCATCCAACTATCTCAAACTAAAAGATAAAAACTCCTCAGCACCTTTGGCATGATCTCATATACGCTGTTATGCAAAACTTATCCATTTCTCAATCGATATATCTCGATTAATATTACCTATTCTAATCAATACCTCAATCCTATCACAATTATAATGCAATATATATATACAAAAATCACAAAACAAACACAAGAACATAAAAATAATTTAAATAAACTGAGTGCATTGTACAAACTTACTAGTTTGAATAGCAATATAAGTATGAGTTGATGACAGGACCCAACCTACCTGGATCCTGCCTGCATGACTTAATATTATTATTGAGCCATTAAGCAGTTAATCAAAAACGATAAGAACCAACAGACCAAAAGATTTATTTTTCTAATGCCAGAAATTTTATTAAAAATTTCGGCAGCATCTCGTCTGTTTCCTGACACTCCCCAAATACACATAATTACCAAACCTGAAAGCAAACACATTCCTATACATATTTCCAACTACCAGCACACATTTCCCAGTCAAACCAATATAATATTTATATAATTCGTAGCTGGACTCAGTATGAAGACTGAGCTGCCTACATACCCTTTTTGCTAGGAATCAAGCTACTTGTAGTTCTTTAAGCATGTTTACACCAAATATGCCACTGTCAACCACATCCACAAATTCAACATATATTCCTCACTTGTCATATCTTAAACACCTTTAATTCCATCAAAGCCTTTCAAGTAAACTTAACAAGATAATACTCATAGCTTGGCGGCATAATTCCTTGCCCAAGCAGTTCTCAATCATACACTTATATCATACATTTACTCTAGAGAAAAAAAAATAACACAATATATATAAATATCTCACCTTATTCATTAGCAATTCTAACATCATAGAAAAAAATAACCAGTCATCCCAATCCTTCACCCAAGGCATCGTGGCATAAATATAACCATCATCACGATCCTTTATCTCCAGACATCGTGGCATTTAAGGGCTTTCATATGGCCAAGGGTACCATCCTCAACATCATCACCATCAACATCCAGGTCACCATCCCACACTTATCACAATTTTCACAACCGTTTACGTTCATTAATCAGAATCCACACAAAACAATCACATACACAATTCATCAATTCATTCTTTGGTACTAAGAATATGCATATGCAAATTTAATTAAACTCAAGAACCATCAATTCCAATCCACAAATCATAATTGCTATCAATTCGTAGTAATCCTTCAACATAAATTCAAGCCTCGTATGTTAATCATAAAAGCACCTAGCAAATTTCCAATTTCCACATCTTAGTCTAATCTCAACAGTTATCAACAACCATAAATTAAACAAATCTCAAATACTCAACAAAAAATATACAAATTATATACCGAATTGAAGCTTGAGGAGTGTAGAAGACAAAGATAAACTTGCCTTACCCAATTGCTGCCGGTGATGGCCGGAAAGTGGTCGGAAAACCACGGCTGAACACCACTTCCTCGTACTACTCAAACGAACGGGATTTGGGATGAAAGGAGGTCGGATTCGAACTCAGGGGGTCCAAAATAGGGGAAAGGACCAACCCATCAATCGGAAACCGCCGGGATCCGGCGACCGGAGGAGAACCAGGCCCCCCGGTTTCTTCGAATTTTCCAGCGACCCATGGGGTTTCACGGCCAAATCTCGGAGTGGGCAGGTCGAGGGAAACACGGGCAACCTTTCTTGGGTGGTGGCTCGGCCAATTTCTCGCCGGAAATCCAGCAATCGCAATCGAAGGCATCATTGGATTTCTCGAGCTTGCCGGCAATCTGGGCGTTGCGACGGGTCTTCGTCGGTGCCTCTGAGTCGGGGAGGTTGCTAGCTTGAAGCTTTGGGAAATTTTCGGCCCGATCTAGCCAGAAAACGGACGCTGTTGGCGTAACAAAGAGGTGCAGTGCTGCGGTGCTACGCGTGGAGGCGTCGGGGGGGGGGGGGGGGGTNGGGAGTCCGAATTCTAGAAATTTCTGGAATTAAAAAAAAAAACAGGCAAGGGCAGTTTCATAATTTCTCTCTTTTAAGTCCAGCCCAGCAAAATTACCAAAATGCCCCTCACATTGTTTTAACCAAACTTATCGGTCTTAGCTCAGAATTAAGTGTGCTACTAGTCTACGAACTCGTATTGACTAGCTCTATGCAATGGTACCACAGTCAAAACAAAACTAAAACCACCAAAAAAGTCAACCCCATGCCCACTTACGATCAAACTTGGTCAAATTTGGGAATTTTTTAATCTTTTCCCTAGACGGCGTGTTACAGTTGAAGAGTTTGCTTCCATTTCCATTGCACCTAAATGTAGATCTAGGTTTCTTTGGAGGGTTTTGGGAAGAAATTTAGGGATAAGGAAAAAAAAAGTGTAAGCATGTGTTATATTATTGCATACATATGCGACACTTTTTCAAAGCTCAATGTCGCATATATCGTTGATCACAGTTTATTATTGGAGCTATTTAATGTAATTCAAAATAAAGCAACATACCCAACATTTAGAGCATCCACAGCGTTGCGTTTGATTATTGTTATCATTTATTGGGTAAAATTATTATTAAATCGTAAATTACAATTTGTTGCAATAAAATAAACTATTTCGATGAACTTTAATAAAATTTAAGATAAATAGAACATATAATAAAAGGTGGCACTCATTGATGATAAGTGATGCATAATTGGTTACTTACACAACACATATTGATGATAAGTATCGCATAAGTGGTCACTTACACGACACACATTGAACAAAAGTGTTGCATAAGTGATCACTTTCTGACTATGTTTGTACAATAAGTATTGCATAAGTGGTCACTTACGCAACAAACATTGAACAGAAGTGTTGAATAAATGACCACTTACCCGACCCTATTTGCACATAAGTATTTATGAAAAAAAATAAAATAATTTAATTGTAAAGATAAAATAAGTTAGTTGAAATATTATATTTGTAACAAATGTTACTTTATTGATTTTTAACTCAAAATACACAACATATGATAACCCTATTTGGACCGTCATTCAATGAATAACAAAAATCTTTTTCAAACTATAAACAAAAACAAATTTGAAGAAGGTGATATCTGTGTATCGCCAATTTCCCTCTAGCTCGGTGAAGCATCATCAGCTATAGTTAGAGATACAGTTGAACACCTTAAAGATAATTATCATATTTCCTTCTTCTTGTGTACATTGATAGTATCCCAGTTAAACACCTGAAAGACACCAGCTGGAATAATTTCAATGTACAAGGCAAAGAGAATATGCAAACAAACAAACATGACAACTGCAACATAAATTAATGTTTCATGTTGTTTTTTTTTTTTTTGTACCGACATTTTGAATGAGTTATTGTAGTGATTTTAAATGTATAAATAGATGCAAAATGAGGAAAAGTAAGTAGTTTTGACACCTAGAGTTTTCAAAAAAACATGGGGCAACACTTGGACGACACATACATATCTTAAAATGTCACCTATAATAGAACTAGCAGTTTTACAACAATGTGACATTTAACAAACTTTGCCAGTGTCACGTATATTAACAATATGTAACATCAACTATCAGAAGAGTAGTTTTCCATTAATCAAAATGGCTTGCATTAGGCCAGATCCACGTGCCCAGTAAGAATATGATGTTGGGATTCCATCTAAACTTGCATGGTTTTTCTCATTCTTCAAAAAATAGCAGATTCTTGCCTAGCATACATTTATTGTGATAGGAAAAAAAACTATTCATGATAAGCAAAAAAAACATAGATGTTTGTATTTTGTTTTGCAAAGTTCCCCATCCATATACCACAAACTAAAAATCATGAAAAGGCATTCCTTCTTCTATTGTGCATTAGAAGAATACCAACAAATCGAATCATATTCAGCTAGTAGTCCTCTATCAAAGTACATGGCAAAGAGGAGATACAAGACACTTACAAATAACTTATGCATTAGTTATATATTTACTAGATATTTTTAAACAAAAAAAAAAAGGATAGGAATGGATTGATGAATTACACTAAATGGTATAGGTAGTGGTACTAGAGACACAGTAAGTGGTTTTGGCACTCATTTTTATTGAAAAACCATTAGCAACATTTTGATAAAACTGATAAAAGTATCAATGTCACTTATAAATCCATTAATTGTAACTACATTATGTGACATTTCACAGATCTAGTACCTGTTTTTGAAATTTTATTCTATAAGTGTTGACTATATGGATAACACTTGTAATACACATATGTGACACTTTATATACATATATATATATATGTATGTCACATATTGATAACATATGCGAGACCCAAAATTTATTTAAGTGTCACGTAGGTTATACATACGCAACGCATTTATTATCGCAAATGTCGCTTAATGTCTACTTGTGGTGTTTAGAAGATTTTAGGGTTATAAACTTATTCTGAATACAAAAGTTTCTGAAAGAAGCATTTATTATGTTATTGATATATTAATATAACTTATATATTGTTTTTGAAAAATGTAAAAAACAACATTGTCCAATTTAAAGAATAATTAGTTATGATTAATTACCAAAAAATTATCAGTGGTAATTAAAAAAGAATAAGCTCATATTATTATGTTGGCAAAAAACAAAATATGAACCTTAGATACATAACATGAATTTAAGCTTCCTTACAAAATTATGTCAATATGGGAATGCAAATCCTATTACAAATTATTATTATTCATTAACAATATGCAATGTAAAATAATGGATACGGCTGGGTCCACATTTAATGGCTTGCATATGAACGGATCCACATGGCCTAGTGAAACGATGATGGCAAAAATTTGTTGAGACTTCTCCGGGTTTCATTTTAACACCCTAAACCAAAAGCATTTAGTGAGCATGTATTTACTGTGATTGGAAGGAAAATTTCATAATTAGCAAAAAAATGATTTTCTTCACAAAGCACCACATCTACTTCCACAAAATCAACAAACATGAAAGATAATTCCTTATTTTATTGTACATTGAAAGGATACTAGTAGATCGTCTAAAATACAACGGGTGGTCCTCTATCAAAGTACATGGCAACATATGATATTTTATCAAAGTAAATGGAAATGGGTGATCTATTATCAAAGTACATTGCAACAGGTCCTCTATCAATGTATATGGCAATGAATGGTCCTCCATCAAAGTACTTAAAAAATGAAAAAATGCATTAGATATATCAAAGTACTTAAAAATGAAAAATGCATTAGATATATATACATTAGAGATTTTACGAGACAATAACGTAGATTTTGAGAGGATCTAAATGGTTGATTAAACTGGACTGAATGGGATATATAGGTCAAAAAAATAGTAAGTAGTTTGGCACCCATGGTTTTAGAAAAAACAATGGACGACATTTCGACAACACCCCATGGAATTACTATATCACCTATTTGGACGACATTTTTAATACACTTATGCGAAACTTTTTTAAGAAATGAACTTATGCGACACTTATATATAGTAAGTTCACATAATGATAACATAGGTGACACTTGAACTAACAATATTAATTTATTAACAATATAGAAAGTTCACATAATGATAACATAGGTGACACATTTCTTACTTTAATGTGGCTTAATGTTCGCTGAGGCGTTTAGAAAGTTTTATTGTTATCAACTTATTCTAATACAAAAGTTTCTGAAAAATGAATTAATTATTGAGTTACTCACTTAGAAGCCCTATTACACAATAATATTAATTTATTAACAATATGCAACATTAAATATCAACATAAGAAGCAATTTTGTTCTATCTATGTCACCTATTTGGATGACACTTGTAATGCAGTTATGCGACTGATGCGGAACCCCAAGCTTAAAGAAACTGTAATCCCAACACACAAGATGATATGGAACAAACCCTAGGTAAAAACCCGCCCAATAGCACCTCTAGATAACAATTGTATCTAGCAACACTAATTAGAAGGCAAAGAATGAAATTGAAATTCGCCACAAAGTAAATACCTTTGATAAGAAGATCAATTCCCAAATGCAACAAGTAGAAGAAGAACTATCCTCACTTGGAACACACAAGTCTTGTTGAAAACAAGAATAAATTATATTTAATCAATAAACCACCACTATGTGATTCTCTAACAAGCAATTCTCTAATAGAGCAATTAGGCACACAAATTCTTGAACCACGAAACAGAAAACCATCATGTCTATAGAACTTATTAAATGCACCTTGTTCACATCGATGCGGAACCCCAAGATTAAAGAATCCGAAACCCCAAACACACAAGAAATATTGAACAATAATTGGAAAACAAGAACCCGCCCTACCAAACCCTTAGATAACTTGTATCTAAAAACGTGGATTAGAAGGCTAGGGAAAGAGAAGAATAATCGCCACAAAGTATTTCTACTTTGATAAGATAATTCAACTCCTAATGCAACAAGAAGAAGAAATTGATTCCTCACCTTGCAAGAACACTCCTGGGAGCAATAGGAAAATTAATTCTCTCAATTGATTAAAAACTCAAATCTGTCTTACAAAAGAATTGATCCCCCTTTATATAAGGACTAGGGTTAGATCAAGAATCAATCTAAACCATTAAATATTAAGAAAGTAATCCTAAGGTTGAAAACTAACCCTAAAAACGAAAATAGCAAAAATTACAAAACTGCCATTATAATCCGAAAATAGCTAAATTACGAAACTGCCATTATCATCCAAAAATAGCTAAAATTACGAAATTGCCATTCTAAGTTGTTTATTTTTAAAATTACGCCGTTTCGTCTCCGCAACTCTCGAGCATCATTACGACTTTCATCCCTTGGTTGGACAACATGCTTAAATCATCATTAGGCCTCGGAAAAGTGTTCAAATCATTTGGAAACTTGAATCGATCTTCATCCATAATTCTTTTCACAAATCCAAGCTTTCCTTCTTTGATTTTCTTAGCTCGAGAACGCGTCACTGGTCCACTTGGCAACGTAATGTCCTTATCACGAACATCCATGCTAGAAGAGCGCTCGATGCCCACATCACACATGCAACATAAATATCCTTAAAATCAAAATCACTTGCGTACATGTCTTTCAATTGCTCAAAACCTAACAACTTAGAAGTTAATGTAGTAATGAGAACATATCTTCGAGATAATGCATCAGCTACAACATTATCCTTACCTTGCTTGTAGCATATCACATATGGAAAAGTCTCTATGAACTCAACCCACTTTGCATGCCTCTTGTTGAACTTTCCTTGTCCTTTGATGTGTTTGAGAGACTCATGATCAGTATGAATCACGAACTCCTTTGGAAACAAGTAATATTGCCACACCTCCAAGGCACGAAACAATGCATACAACTCCTTGTCATACGTCGAGTACTTGAGTTGAGCTCCATTTAGCTTCTCACTAAAGTATGCAATGGAACGCTTTTCCTGCATCAAAACAGCACCTATACCAATCACAGAAGCATCACATTCAACTTCAAACATCTTATCAAAATTAGGTAGAACAAGAATAGAAGCAGAACATAACTTATCTTTTAAAGTTTGAAATGCATGTTTTTGTTCCTTACCCCATTTAAAACCTACCTCCTTTTTGACAATTTCATTCAAAGGAGCAGCTATGGTAGAGAAGTCCTTCACAAAC
>QANX01005632.1:0-44314 GCA_003254975.1 Ochetophila trinervis
AATTACTATATTATTTATTATTAATATTATTTATGTATTTTAGTATATACATAAACTAAAGTGCAGAATATGAAAGCCACTATATGATGGTTTTAAGATATAAAAGGTTCAGTGGCTGTTCGTTGCTTTTGAGGTGGTATTCCTTAGGGAATACATACAATTAGAGGATTTATAGGGAGAATGTGAATTGCTATATATGTGTCATATAAATAGATATTATTTAAATTTATGTGGCATAAATGTATAATCAATTTAAAAATTATTTTTCAATAGTAATGTGTACAAAAATTATTTATGGTTATTAATTAATTATATATTTTGTTAAATATTTTTAGTTTTTGAGCAAATTAAATTTTTAAAAAAAATTTTACTTTTTTGGAAACTTGACAATATTTGACAGAGCCTTCAGAAGTAGACATTCACTTTGACAATGTCAAGGCCACCTCGACATTCATTATAGACGTTCCCATTCAAACCAATTTTTAACAATTCTAAGAGCATCTCCAATAGAATATGGATTATTAAAATTAACATGACACATAAACACATATAGATATTATTTTGAAAAAATACTCTCCAATGGGAATGTCTATAATGAATGTCGAGCTGAGGTGGCCTTGACATTGTCAAAGTGAATGTCTACTTCTGGAGACTCTGTTTGACATTGTCAAGTTTCCAAAAAAGTAAAATTTTCTTTAAAAATATAATTTGGTTAAAAATTAAAAATACTTAATAAAATATATAATTAATTAATAACTATAAATAATTTTTGTGCACATTACTATTGAAAAATAATTTTTAAATTGATTGTGCATTTATGCCACATAAATTTAGACAATGTCTATTTTCATACCACATATACAACAATCCACGTTCATCGTTGGAGATACTCTTATGGGTTGGAGTTTAGGTGCTCGTATCCATATTGTCACTGTTTAACTATTTTTGTTAGGCTAAAAACAGGTCAAAACACTGTAGTTGAGGATAATATATACAGTTTCATCAATCTGCTAATCGAAGTATATATGTTTACAAATTCTATTTGATTATAATAAAGTACAGGCATTGTAATTTATAAATTGTTTATTTTTTATTTCATTCTTTCGCGAAGTAGTTTTATATATTTAACTACGAAATCAACGATATTCACAAATTTAAATTTCCATTTAGAACACCCCAAAACAATGAAGTAAACTAATAAATCCAATCGTGATCACCAAACGCAATTCTCATCTTCTTCTTTTTCTTAAACTAACTGAACTATCAAATATATATAGTAGTCAATTCAAATTTCAAAACCCCTTCTACGTCAAGTAAAGGTTTCTATAAGAACATTCACGGCAAAAAAAAAAAAAAGTAAGGTTTCTATAAGAATTATATGTATACGCTATGAATCCAATTCCACAAGGCACCTCATAAAGCATTATTTTCTCTCTTAAATGGTAAAGATAAATCAACTATATAACAGATTAAATTCAACCAAATAAGCCCAATATATCACAGCTATTATATGCGGATTCTATGTATATGTGTGTGTATGTATTCACTACAGTATGTTACTAATTTCAAAATTTTCTGGCTTTTGATGTTATATATACCAGCGCCACATGAATAATCATCTTTTTGATATCATATCAATAAATGACAAGTTTAATTTACTGAAATAAATTAAAAGAACTAAGTCAAATGTCTTTTTTTTTTTTAAAGAAGAATTCATTGCTGCAAAAGTCATGTTGAATATGTTGTTCAAAAAAATTAATGTTGAATATATTGATATATATTAATTAATTGCTTTCGTGTGTATATATATATATATATATATATATATATGATATTTTTGTACAGAAAACCACTTCATCAATGATTAGCTATTTGCCTACATTTTTTAAAATAACTATTGATGTCCACTATTCGATTTTTTCTACATTTTTTTCCAAAATAACCCTATCTCTTTTTGTTCTTTCTTTCTCTCTTTCACCAAACTATTTCTCTTTCTTTTTTTTTTCTTTGTTTTTTCCCTTCTCAAATCTATATCTTTAAAACGAACGTAGAGGCCAACTACAAAATTTTAGGGAAAAAAGAAAGAAAAGAAAAATGGAGGTTGAAGACAATAGTAACTAGTCGGTCCAAACATTGGACAGTGCGTGCAAATGTTGGGCAGTGTATGACTTTTGGGCTGAAAATAAGACAGAGAAGGCCTAGCATTTTTATCTTTTTTTCTGTCTTAGGGTGCACATGTTGCCCTTGCCTTGAGCAGTGTGTTTCTCTAATAGCAGAGACGAAGAAATGGAGGCATCAGGCCCACAAACTTTTTCTTCTCTGCCCTTGATAAATCACACTGTCTTTGTCAAAGACAGAGTCTTTACGAAAGGGCGGGGAAGAATAAGACAAAGCCTGTAGCTGTTTAGTGTTCTTCCCTATCCTTAAGAATACACACTGTTTTTGTCGAAGACGGTGTGTGTTTCCAAATGCAAGAAAGAATAGTTGTGCTGTTCAGACTCAATATTTGAAATCTTGTATACAACTCTTTTTCACGGTGAATTTTGTGAAAATAAATTTTTTTCTTCGGGATGGATTTCTTCTTCTAGATGGTGGTTCCAACGATTTGGATTTCATGACAATGATTTTTTTCGCTGTCATCATCTCAACTTTATCTTTGAAAGTATGTTACTTAACCTGTATCAATTTTTTTTACAAAGGAATATAACAATTTAAAAGAATGAACGTGAGAGAGAGAGAATTTGCAGAAGCAAGAAACAAACACAAAAAAAGATAAATATATTTTAGGAAGAAAAAATTGAATGATAGACATTATTTCAAAAAGATAAATATGAATATTTAATTCATTGATGATGTGAGCATTTATATAAAAATTCATATATATATATATATATATTCTATAAATATGCTTTTGTTACAACATTGCATGGTCGTGACCCTTCCACACGTAAACCTAATTAAGTCTTAAGCATGTATACGTAAAACCCGTACATATGGACCAGGACCAATTTAGTACTGTTTAATAGTAGTCAATCCATTGAACCTATATATACAAAGTTATCCCCTATTCTCATTCATGAACTGATTTTCTATTATGTCTAAATCCAATTAATTTGTCCGACCCAATTAAGCAAATTCTCTAATTAATAAAAATCAAATTCTTACCCACATGTTTTGAGATTCGAGACTAATCAGAAATGCTTGTTCGATTCAAAGACCCAGAGTTCCTCGAATTAATCTAACCTGAAAATGACATATTTTTTCCCAAAAGGAAAAAGTATACACAGAAGTGTGAACTAAGCGAATATGGAATAACAAATTTGACTTCGAAACGACTGGGGAGTGGAGAGATTCTTGTCCACTTGGTGTGTCGGCTTTAAGAAGTGAATGCGATGTGTTTGTCTTATTCTCTCCCTCTCTCTTGTTCTTGCTTCACATAAATTTGTGGTTGACCTAACCAACCTAAATTCCCACGTCGCAAAATTAGTCTATGTTCAACTCAATTTCCATCATTTTCAGCATAATCAATCTTAATTAATTCCAATTTGAATGACAAATTAATTGGCACACTTGATTGTTTTAGGAATGAAATTGAATTAGTTTCAGATAATATAATATCATTTGAAATTAAATTGGATGCCCTATTTGTTTTATCTATTTTATGGTTAGAATTTGAATCCAAACCATCTTCTTATTGTTGGAACATTACAACATACTTCATGCATCTAGTATAGAGATCTGATGCTATGATTGTGTTTGTTTAGATTGCTTTTCAGATTTCTTGTCAAACCCAAATTTAAGAAACAGAAATTAGGGAAATTAACAAGAATATGAAATATAGTTTGAAGTGCTTGCTGTATTTGTACCTATACCGAGTGGGAAGCATTACATTAACACCCTGAAATAAATTTTTTTATAGTTCATGTTAAACTTTCAGATTTCTGACATATCTTTAACAGCTTTTTGTGCTTTTTTGCTTTTAGTTTTTCCGAATGAAAATGTGTTGTAAAGAGTACCACAATGCTTGGATAATATTTCAAATCCAAAGGCTAGTATCATATATTTTTTGAGGTGATCTTTAATTGTCTGCAATAATGGAATGAATGTATTAAAATCTTCAGAAAGAGTGAATGCACTAAACATTCAAAGGAAGTAAAGATACTAAACCTTCGAAAAGAGTGAAAACATTAACCTTCCAAATGAGTGATTAAAGTTTCAGACATTCGTAGTTACTCTACAGTTTCTAGCGTACCAGGTGGCTTGAAAGTCAGAGCCATAATGGGATGAAGAAGGTTTCTGAGGCACTTTGAACATGTGACTTCTTCGGAGCTATCTGAGACATCTTAAATACATGTCCAGGAAGCTTAAACACCACTTCCGAAACGTTCTAACGTATTGAAATGAGGTGAAATGTCAATTATAACTGTTCTGAACACAATTAATTCGGCAATCAAAGAAATTAATTATCATCAAGAACATTCAATGAACAATTATAAGATCATAAATGCATGAGACGATATCAAAGTATAAGTAAAATGTGAAAGCTGAAAGGTCAAATATTCTTATGGTAGAACACTAGAATTATTTTGAATCAAACATAATTATTTTTTAATTTACAAAATATATATTTTTATATCGTGAACTGACATGAGCATTGTAATATTTTTGACAGATACTATACCGGTGTTATAATTTTTTGTTCACTTTCAGGAGAGATTTAGTAAAAAATGAGGAGATAAAAATTGCAATCACATCTTTTATTATTATTTAAATAATAAAAACGACTCTACAGTTATAATAATAATCTAGAATATATATTTTTAAAATCTAATATATTAATTTTAATAAATAATAATCTAAAATATCTATTTTTGAAATAATTATCTAAAAGTATTTTTTTAAATATCTAATAAATCAATTATAATAAATAGTTAAATAACAATTTAAAATATCTAAAAAAATTATAAATATGTTTTCTTTACCATGCTGCACAATAAAAAATCAATTATTTTATGGTTAAAAAAAAAATAATAGATAGATTGGAGTGCACATAATTTGGCTCTATCAAACTTAAAATTCTAGTGAGGGGACTCAATGCGGGACATAGATGAAGCATCTGGTAATGGCCCAATCTGAACGCATATGTGAAGCCAATTTGGATGTACACGTGAAGCCAATCTGGGCGTACATGTGAAATTAATCCAGGCATACGTGTGAAGCCAAAAAAATTTAGGCATTTTATATAAAGCCCAGGAAGCACAACACTTACTCTTAGCAGTACTATGTGTTATATATGGTTTAATTATTATGTGCTATGATTTTATAAAAAAATAAAATGAATGTTTTTAAGTTATTTGAACATGTCAATTTTATATAAACAAGTCGTGTTGATCAAAATTAACATGTTTAATAAACAGCCTACACAAATCCTATTTGGTTTGAATTGTTTTGGCTGAACAATTTAATTATATTTAACAAATTTTACTAAGAAAGTTCACCCAAAAAAAATTACAAAATCAACTATAACTGTATTGCAATTGATATTCTTTATAGTCGTAGAAATGTATATACATATATACATATATATATATATATATGCACTAGTAGTTACAAAAATATTCTACCCATAGGTAGGATACCAATATAACCAAGTTCTGAGAAAGTCATAACAAAACCTTAACTTTTGGTGTTGCTCATAATCTGATCAACAAGATGAGGTAGAGGAATTTGAAGAAGGGGAAGGAGAAGGAGTCTTCGACCCGCAATGAATAGAGGAGGATTTATTGAATCACATAGTTTGGGCTTTTCCAGTCATTTTAGATACTATTTTTAAATACTGGATCTTTCACTATTTAAATCGTATATATCCAACAACAGATCACAAAATCTTAGTGATCTTCTCTATCTAATGAATGGGGAGTCCGCTTTGAAATCGTCTGCCCTACACCCACCCCACCCCCTGAGTATATGCTTCAACAGGAATTGCTGGTTCATCTGGGTTTGGAAATTACAGACATCAGGTTACTACTTTCGATTTTTCTTTTCTTGTTTATATTTCAGCTTATAAGCTAATTTATATGATTCAAATAACTTCTATATGATCAATTTTGATGGAAAATTAGTAATTTTTTTAATGGGTTTGAATTCCAGACTGATGTTTGTCATGCATATCTGTTAAAGTTTGACCAAGAGTTAAACAAATGAGGAAGAAATGAAGAGCACTCAAAAGTCTAGAAATTTTTTCAGCATTTTCATACAACCGGTTCCTCACCATTACAAGCTAACAAAGAAAATATAAATACACAAAGTAATATTCTATGAACAGTAGGAAGCATGTTGCATCTACCCAACCACTTTCCAGCTATTCCTTCATCATGTGGCTTACATAATGCCACTCAAATGCAGTCATACTTTAATATAAAATATCCCACATTTCTAGTAGTTCTATCACAACCAAAATCAACATTAAACTAAACTAACATAAAATTCTTGTTACCTTAACATTGGCAACCTTACATCATTTTGGTCAAAATACAATAAACATAAAGTACAACAACCATATTTTGAAGCTCTCATCTTTAACATGCTTTGCTGCATTTTTCTTCATCAAGGACAACTATCTTCAAGCTTCACAATATCAACTAATATATTCACTACAAATGCCACAAGGCCAACACTCCCCCTTGTAATTTTTAGGACCAACACATAACCAAGTTCTTAATTTATTTAACATGGTTTCAGACACACACTTGAAGACAATTTATGTTTTGTAATCAACTCTGTTTTTGCTGCTGGCTTATGTCCAGCAACCCTCCACATCATTTTGCCATTTGAAAATGAGGCTTTGTCCCTCTTTTCGACTGCAACATCTTCAACAATTTGCATGGATATACCACACACACAATCAGATGAAAACCTCTCTAACTTCTGGAGCTTTCTTCACTGCAACTTCTCCATGAAGCTTCACATTTTGTTTCACCTGCATAGCAAAATTAACAATAAGATTGTTAGCATTACAAATTGCCTTGGACACCTTTTCTTTTCCATTCACAGCTCCTCCATTACTTTGACAATTCGCCACATTTATAAGCATCTTTGCCTTCTCTAACTCATTAGATTTCCATTTCAATTCAGTCTTGCCCTCTTCGAATAAAGCTTCAAGCTTCTCTACTCTTTCATCTTGGCACTTTGATGTCTCCTTTTTTTCTACAGTGTTGGAAGCATTCTTTTGCTCACACAAATCATTATCAACATGACCAAGCTTCTCACTAGACAGCTCTGGTTTTTTAAAACCAACTGAAGTATCCAAATCATCATTCTCAAACTCTAAAAAAAATATTTTGTCTCTTGTGGAAACCTCAAACAACAAACAACCATTTTGGTCAAAAATAGTGCAAGTCCTATTTGAGAAATTCAAAAAATAATTTCTCTCCATCATTTATCCAACACTTAACAAATTCACACTTAAACTAGGTGCAAACAAAACATTAGAAATTAGTTTTGTACCTCTAGGTGTGTTCACAAACACATCTCCTTTACCACAAGCATCAACATAAGTTTCTTTTGCTAACCTCACTTTTTCAAATATGATCTTATCCAAATTACAAAATAAAGTTTCTTCAAAACACATATGATTTGAGCTTCCACTATACAAAATCTAAATGCCTTTTCTTTTGCATTTAGGAAAGCAATTGGCAGCGAATGAAAACTCCACTTTCTGTTAATCTTCAATAGCTTTTTGTGATTGAGCTCTCGGTTGGACTTCATTTCTCCTTCTCTTGCACACTCTCTAAACATGACCAATTTCTCCACAATGCCTACATTCAACATTAGGTCTATACCAACAGAAATTAGCCATATGTCCATCTCTTTTGCAATGACAACATGGACCATACCTTTTCTTCTCCCCCTCACTTTTACATTTCCCAAATCTTGGAGTCTTCTTCTATGCAAGTTGTCTTCCAGTGGTTGAGGAAACATTTTCATTCCTTTATCTTGACACAAAGGCCTTCTTCACAGCAATTTCAATATATGCTTCCAAATATGGCTCCATCTTTTTTTACCAAACTGAAAAACTTTCATTGAAAACTGATGGTGTGCAACAGAAAAATGTGTTGAAGCCATAACAAAAACTGAAAACAGGTTTTGATTTTTTCTTCTCTTGGGTTCTCTCACGACATCAAATATTGCTTCAGTTTTGAGCAAGCTTTACCTCAAGAATACACACTCAAAAGTGTCCTCACAATCCCAAACAAAGATCAATGAGGCTCTAATGCCATGTTAAAGTTTGACCAAGAGTTAAACCAATGAGGAATAAATGAAGAACACTCAAAAGTTTGGAAATTTTTTCAGCATTTTCATACAACCGGTTCTTCATCATTACAAGCTAACAAAGAAAATATAAATACACAAAGCAAAATTCTATGAACAGTAGGAAGCATGTTGCATCTACCTAACCACTGTCCAACCATTCCTTTATCATGTGGCTTACATAATGCCACTCAAATGTAGTCATACCTTAATACAAAATATCCCACATTTTTAGTGATTCTATCACAACCAAACTAACCAACATTAAACTAAGCTAACACAAAATTCTTGTTACCTTAACATTGGCAACCTTACATCATTTTGGTCAAAATACAATAAACACAAAGTACAACAACCATATTTTGCAGCTCTCATCTTTAACATGCTTTGCTGCATTTTTCTTCATCAACGACAACTATCTTCAAGCTTCGCAACATCAACTAATATATTCACTAAAAATGCCTCAATGCCAACAATATCAACTGCTAAGAAAATGTGGATTGAAAGAAGAAAATATTGCCGTGTTCATGTATGATGATATTGCTATGCATGATATGAATCCAAGGCCTAGGATCATCATCAATCAACCGCAAGGTGATGATGTGAATGTCGGCGTGCCTAAGGTACATTTTATTTATTTATTTATTTATATATGTAATTACAAGTGCGAAGGAAGTTGGTCTTAATTATTTATTAATAATTTACTTGCATCGAAAATTAAAGATGACAATTTGGAACGAGGATAAAGTTGTTCAAAGAGGATCCTTATTTTTCTATAGTCAATATAATATAATTATTAGTTTGCTCAAAACTACATAATTTTTTGGGATGACATTGGTAGAATTACACTGAAGAGCATGGAACTATCAAGAATCTATATGCAGTACTTCTCGGAGATAAGAAGGCCGTTATTGGTGGAAGTTGGGAGGTGGTAGATAGTAAGCCCAATGGCAAGATTTTTATATACCATTCAGCTCATGGAAACCGTGATCTATTGGTAATATGACTTCTAAATAATATTTTAACATCTTTTGACTTGCAAATTGCTTTCTAAGATGATTTGAATCATCAATTTTCAATTGATTTATTAGGATGCCGAGTATTCCTCATCTTTATGCTAATGATTTTGTACATGTTTTAAAGAAAAAACATCAGTCTTGAAGTTACAAAGGGATGGTAATGTTTTTTTTTTCCTTTTACTCATATGTTTGTTGTGCAGGACATATATGTAGAAGCAAGTCATAGTGGGAGCATAAAATCTCAATATATGTTCAGACTGCGGCTAATCCAAACGAGAATTGCTATGGAATTTATTGTCCTAAGATCAAGCCTTCTCCACCACTAGAATACTTCACATGCTGAGGGGATTTGTATAGCGTTTCTTGGATGGAGGATATGTATGGAATACTTTTTAAAGACGTATCAAATTTTATTGATGAATAATGTTTTATATATCTAAGGGTATTCATTTTTGTTTCCTACTTTATTTTGCAATGAAACCCACAACCTGAAGAAATAAACAATAGAACAACAATATAAGTCTGTAAAATATCTGTAAACTTGGAAAACTCTATTTTCTTTCCTTTCACATAAGTACTAATATGATTGTTGATTGTGTAGGTTAAGGAACAGACTTCCGAAGGCAACGGTTTCATAGGATCCCATGTCATGGAGTACAGAACCAAGAGCATAACATAGGAGAAACTTTTTTTGTACCATTGTTTTGATCTCGTCTCTGTGGACTTCTCTCCATATAATAACTAGAAGATGATGCAGAGAGGATTTATCATGTGGGAATTGTGAGCTTGGCTTAAGCCTCTGGCTTTTATCTTCTCATATCCCGACCTGTTGGCTTAAAGCACTTAATGAAATATGATTTGGATTTGTGATTGATAAAAATTTTAAAAAATGATAAGACTAATACTTTCCTATAAGTTTTTATGTGTGTTTAGGATAGCTAGGAGTGTCGGATTATATCTCCTTTTCCTATCCTTTTGCTCCTATTGTAAATCATATATCTTGTGAGTTTGTATTTGTATATAACTCAGATCAATATACAACAACTTTAAGTCTTCAATTATATTTGTTTCATTAAGTCTTTCATGGTATCATAGTCGAACAAGTAACGTCATGAAAATTATATAATTTTTTTTTCAAGCTTGAACAAACCAATTTTATGATTTGGAGCGCACAAATACTCCCTGCAATAATTGACAACAACTTGGAAGGTTTTGTAATAAGCATAATCAAATCTCCATATGAGTTTATTATTGAACAAGATCCTGTGGATTCGTAAAAAACAAAGACTGTTGTCAACTTAGAGTTCCTCCATTGGTGTCGGTTTGATCAAGCCTTGCTTGGATGGATAAAATCTTCAATAACTCCAGAGGTATCTGTCGTTTCTCTCTCTCACTTTATGCCTTTTTCATCTCTCTCTCGTGACAAAAACTTTTATATGACAATGATAATTGGCGTTTCTCATGGTGACAAATGGCGAACATTAAAGGACAACTAGGTATGAAAATGGAGTTTTCTTTATTTTTTTCTTCCACTTATCTTATTTTTATGAGCTCATTCTCACTTACGGTCTCTGATTCTTTCCCATTAACCACCATTCCCAGTGCACCACCATAGCCGATGTCACCTACTCACCATGACAATGTAAGATCATGTTTTTAGGCTTCACTTGCATGGTATTCCTCCTATTTAATTATTTTGTTCATATTCTCTATCTTTATTGAGTTAGAACATTTTTACTTAAATATAAATTGCTAAAGTTAACATACCACATAAATAAATAGACTTTGTTCTAAAAAAATGCTCTCCAATGGTAATGTAAAAGATGAATATCGAAATGTCGTGGCCTAAACATTGTCAATATGAATATCTACTTTTGAAAACTCTGTCAAACACTGTCAAATTTTCTAAAAAATAATTTTTTTTTAAAATTTAATTTATTCAAAATCTAAAATATTTTTAAAAAATTAATTAATAGGTACATACAGTCTTTGTGCATATTATCATTGGAGAAGATCTAAATGTGCATTTACACTTTTTAAATTTAAATAATATCTATTTTTATATCACATGTACTACCATCTACATCTTCCATTGTTTAAATGCTCTTAATATAAAAAATTCTCTTTCAAGTTTTAATTAATAATTTTGAAAATATCAACTCTCTATCGCTGTTAAACTAGCACATGCAGTATAATTACCAAAAATAAAAGTAATTTGCACATACAGTATACATTGGACAGTGAGCAATGATAAACATGCAAATATTAATATAATAATATATTAAATTAACAATTATTATAACTTTTTCCCCAATTTTTTGATTAAAAAAAAAAAACTTTTTCCCCNTATTATAACTTTTTCCCCAATTTTTTGATTAAAAAAAAAACTTTTTCCCCAATTTTGTGCGGTTACCACAGGACGTTTCAGATGAGATAGAAGAAGATCCAACTGGTGAGGAGGATTAAGTGAGAGCAGGGAAAGTTGAATGGAGCTCCCAACATGGTAGAGGAGATAGTGCAGTTCCATGTTGGTGATGTTGTGACCTTGCATAAGACTTCATTGATTCCAGGTGGTGATCTGCATATTTTCCCAAGGCAAGCTCTGCTTTTGTGTTAATCCACCCTTATCTTATATGTTCATCACTGTCTATATCTAAATTTTTCACAAATTTTATTTTGCTTTTTTGTTGATTTTTGTCTTGCTTATGAGATTGTTTGATTATATAGAAATTTGGGTGGGATTCTTTAATATGCTTCTCTTTCTTGGTGGTATCATCTAAAAGATTGTAGAATTTTGGGTGGGATTATATAGAAACTTGGGGATTACGCACCGAAGAAAGTTGGGTGGGATTATATAGCAAGAAGAGATCTGCAAAGCTAATACAGTCGCTGACTCCATTGGGGGCGCCATTACTGTGGTCTGTAGGTGAAACTGCTGTTGACTGCTGTATGTGTATGTGGTCTGTGGGTGAATATTCAAATGGGTTAGGGAGGGAAATGCATTTCTGATTTCTGATTTCTGATTTCTGATTTTTGTTTTGTTTTTTTTATTAATTTATAATAAACATTCATTATAATCATCAAGTTGTTTATGGTATCCACACAAAAAAAAAAAAAAGGAAAAAAAAATATAGTTCTACTTGGAGTGTAAATTCGGATCGTCTGACTCAAATTTAAAATTTTAAGTTTAGATTAAATTTTTTCAAGCTCAAAAATAATTTTAGGCTGGACCGAATCAATACTATAAATTTTAAAAGACAAAAATAAAACTTTTATATAGTTTAGGGACCATGCATACAATAAAAACTAAAAGTTATCTAAATAATACTTTTAAATATATTTTTTTTAAAATAAATATTATTTAATAATTATTTAAATATCTTAAAAATTAATTTTCATAGAAAATTATTGAAAATAAAATTGAAAAAGTATTTTATCTTCTGAAAAATTTTTTAAATATATAAAAATTTAAAAAGATATATAAATTCTTTATTAATATATTTTTTTTAAAAATCAAATATTATTTAAAAAAGTGAATTCAATTTGAGTTTAATAATTTTAAATTTTTTTTATTGATTTTTATTTTATAACTTTTAGATTTTATGATGTCATAAAGATTATTTAAATTTATACTTATCTTGAAAAATATTTTTAGCAAATAATTTTCTCTTACTTTTTTTATTCATCGGCACATATAATTTAAAGGTTAATAATATTTTTTTTTCAATAATTAAATTAGTTATATTACTAGATGGCATTTAATTTTATAAATACATAAAAATTTTATCTTTTATAAAAATCTTCAAAGGATAAAATTTATTTCAAATTTATTTTCATAGTTTTTTATAATAAAATATATTTTTAAGATTTTAAATAATAATAAAATGTATTTAAAAATACTGATAAAATCAAATCATAGGTTTGTTTCCTCAAAGAGTCGTTTTTAACAATCGCAAACCCCTCTAATTCTTGTGGGTTCTGAGTTTTAGTCCGTCAAGTACAGAATCTGGTTTCCCGGCCCTGATAAAGTTATAGCGACACCCTAACTTTTGGTTTTGCTCAGACTCTTATCGACAAAATGCAGCAGAGGTTTACGACCGGTTATTCATCGCCCAGCCTTTATATGCGTTTGGACTAGAAGAGGGAGATTTCTCAATTGCGCTTCAAGAAGTTGATCCGCGCTATTCCTCTGCTTCTGTTTCTCTGCTTTTTCATCCTCTTGTGGTTTTCGTATCCAGGTTTGAGAATAAATCCCATGATCTTCCTGTTTTCTTTATTTCTTGGTGTTTCTTTGTGATTAACTTATTTAATTTTCAATTAGACCTGTGGGAATATGCGGTTCTCGTTGCTGGTTCATCTGGGTTTCAGGTTAGTAATTTCGATTTTTATAATTCTGCAGAAGCTGATTTATATGGTTCAAATAACTGCAATTTTGTTTGTCATCAGTTGCTAAGAAAAGGTGGATTGAAAGACGAAACCATTGTGGTGTTCATGTATGCATTTTTTTTTCTTTTTTTCTCCATATAAGAAATAACTTATGTTGGTTGTGTATTTTTGCATGTACATCAGAGTTTTATATAATACAAATAGAGAAATCATTAAAGGGAAAGAAAAATCCCAATAATGAGAGTCAAAAACTAATTGTGTATATGTTCCACAGGAGCAAATACCTAATATGGGGTGGGTTTTTTTTTTTTTTTTTTTTTANTTTGAATGGAAGAAATTCTTTAAGTCATTTGAGCGATAATAAATTTAGAATACAACTCCATCGTTATATATATATATATACACACACACACACATAGCAGGGCTGTGTTTATTGTTTGTTCCTCTTAAAAACTAAAGAGGACAGAGTATTTTTAGGGCTGTCTCAAGAGTTCATTTTATGTGTATTTTTCTTCCTAAATTTTGTCTACTACCAAGCAAGTAGCCTACTCATATATCTGGTATTTTAAGTGGCTATCTTACATGTCACATTACTACATATGGTCTATATATATATATATGAAAAAAATCAATAAATCATATGAAGAAAGTTATCTTATATTTTAGGTATTATTTTGCATCATAGTGGAACTCTGTTGTTCATTCAATCCCGACGTATCTAGAATATAAAACCTTTATATTTCCATCTATAAAAAAATGAAAGAAAAAAGGTCCCACTGGCCACTGCAATTCTGTCTTTGTTAATGATAAGTTTTCACTCATTGATGTGAGTTTTGTAAGTATCATAATTCGCCTGGCTAACGGTACCTTCATTCTTAACTCTGAAGTAGTATGTTCAGTTAAATAACATACCTTCTTATTAGGAAAAAAATCATTTTCGGGAGTAGCTCAAATGAATGATTTTTGATTTGTTGTGCTCTTACACTAACAAAAGTGAAAAATACTTGCAATCTCAACTTGTGATAATTGCAAGATTGACTTGATAATTTATGGATTATTAAAACAAAAGAAGATTTAATTTTCTGGGGTCATGTTAGTCATGAATGCTCCTTAGTGATGGGCTGCACAGCTTGACAAAACTAGACTACTTGGGTTTTGGCCCATAAAGGAGAAGAGGTGGGGTTAGGAGTTTTATATGTTAGTATATTTTGATTCCATGATTCTTAGGGGGACCATGCAAATATTAGAGTCAAAAGAAATTATAGGGTGAGATCATAGTTCCAAATGGCCCTTGAGACCTTTCGATTAACCTTATTTCTGGTAGATATTCTACATGTAAATTTTGTACTGTATGAATCGTTGATGGACTAACTATACAAGACAAAATCAAACATGTAGAATATCTACCAGAAATAAGGTAATGTAGGCTGTTGGACTGATATCCTATCGAGGAACTTAGTGAAAGCGCTGTAAAATCCATAATTTGAGAATGGATATCCCATACCAGCTGATTTAGAGCTGTGCACTGTAGATTGTATTGTAGTTATTAGTACCCTCAAAACTACATCATTTTTATTAGTTTGGTCTTATTCGTGGGATGACACTGGTAGGATTACACTGGAGAGCATGTAACTGCCAAGGATCTGTATGCAGTACTTCTCAGGGACAAGAAGGCATTGAAAGGTGGGAGTGGGAAGGTTGTAGAACAACAATATCAGTCTGTAAGATATCTAAAAACTTGGAAAACTCTTATTTCTTTTCACCTTGTATATGAGCTGAAAATTCTGTTAACAATTTGAAATATTGAAGTATTAATATGATTGTTGATTGTGTAGGTAAGGGAATGGACTTCCAAACGCAATGGTCAGACTGCAGGATCCCATGTGGAGTACAGGAACAAAAGCATCACAACGGCAAATAGTAACCAGCAGATCATGCCCATGGAAATTCTTACCCAAAAGGATGCTGAGGATTTATTCATGTGGGAAATGGTGGGTTTGGCTTAAGCCTCCGGCTTTTATCTTCTCATATACTGTCTGGTGTCAATATATTTTGAACTGCAGGTGAAGACTACCATGTAATTTGTCAAGTCAACGTGAACGACTTGATGAAATATGATTTGGATTTGTGATGCATCCCAAAATAATGATAAACCTGGAACAATATTTTTCTATGATTTTCTTGTTCTAGAATTGGTCTGAATATATTTACTTGATCGTTGACCATCTGCTTATTTTATGTTATGCAGTACAACAGAACAGAGGAATCAGAAAAGAAGAAAGAAATCCTAAACCAGATCAAGGAGATAGAAAGTCACAGAAACCACGTGGATCTAAGTGTAAATTTGATAGGTGCACTTCTGTATGGATCAATAAAAGGACCATCCATCCTGAATTCTGTAAGATTACTTGATCTTCCACTCGTCGACGACTGGGGATGCATGAAGAGAGTGGTAACGCACCACCCCATTTGTTTTTCCTAATTCCTTCATCTCACTCCTTGCTAATCATTCACAAATTTGAATTGCAGATCCGGTTGTTTGAGTTTCATTGCGGGTTGTTGACTCAATATGGCATGAAGCACACGCTAGCATTTTCTAATATCTGCAACTATGGCACCTCACAGAAGTCATTGGAGGAAGCTTGCTTGACTGCCTGCAGTGACTATGATCCTGGTCAATTGCATCCTTCAATCACAGGTTACAGTGCTTGATCCTAAAGGATTTACATGTTAAAAAACAATAAACAATGTCATATATACATTTATGAGTGGTGATCCTCATTCTAGGACAACAACAAAAAAATTTTGATAGTTACTATGAAACTGTTAAGCGATATAAAAAGTTTGGGTTTGATACTGGTAGGTCCATGAAAGATGTAGAAAACTGATGAACATGGTATTTTTGTTGATTTTTTATTTATTTATTTTTTTTTTTGGTTTCTGCTCATAATAATATTGGTCAAATAAGGAAAGCTAAGTGCCAAACATAAGTTTCCCACAAAAATTTAGAATTTAAATCTCCAATATGAAAAAATAAAAATAAATAAATAAATAAATAAAAATCTTTAAGGTTAAATACGGTTAAGTCATCCTTAACTATTAGACGTGTTCATTTTACACAAAACTATAAAAAGTGTTGCATTATCCTGTAAATTTTTGGATTTTTTTTTCCTTCTTTTTTAGCACTTGAGTCCTATTATGCTTTTCACAAAAATAATTAACATTTAATCACCTATATATTTAAATATAATAGTTTATTAAAAATGTAGTTGGACATGTTCAAGACTAACATTTTAATTATAATCTTTTGATACAAGAGTACTTTTTTATTACAATTACATTATGAAAGAAATCGTTTTGAAAATATTTTACAAATGCACCTAGTTTGAATTTAATTAAGTTGCCTACATACTCTTTGGATATATCAAGCCATTTGTGATAGTTACTAAAATTATTTGGAACTTCAATTGCACCTCGTCTATGATAGACTAGACTATCTAAGCATCATCAACAAATCAAATCCATGAAAAGTTTTTGGATTTTTGAAATATTTGATAATCTTAAGTATTTGTTTAATAGGTTATTAAGCATATTACATATATATCCTCCAAGATTTGTTAATACTACAAACAAATCTTTCAGGTTAGAAAAATGACGAAAATTGTTTATGTCGTTTGTAATCCGTTCAGAAAATGCTTTCCCTCTTCTACATGACCAATTAAAAGACTATAATACCCTTAACTCTCTTCTTTGTCCTCTCTTCTCTACACTCTTAGACTCTCTCCTCTATTCTCTCTTCTTTCTTCTATCCTCTCCTTTCTCATAACTCTTATAAAATAAATATATATATTTTTTAATTTATTCTCTCTATCTGTTTCCGTTCTCTTCCTTTCCTCTTACCATTTTTTTTTCTTAAAAAATAAATAAATAATTTTTAATAATATAAATATTTATAATATATATGTGTAAATAATTTTTTTTTCTCTTTTTTTATTTTTATTTTGCATAGTAATATCCTTCTTCACCATTTCCAAAGACTCCATTTGCCATTACTCTTCCAATCCAGATTTCTCTCTCTCTATTTTCTTTATTTTTTCTTGGTAAACATTTTTTGTAATTTTTATTCATTTATTTTGGGTGTTGGCCTTGTAGCTACTATGGTTGATACAGATGAAGGAGATGCATCAGCTTGTATATATCACATTCAATTTCAGATAGAGAGAGGAGAGAGAGAAAGAGAAGAGAAAAAAACTATTTTTTAAATATTTTTTATTTTTATATATTTACTAGGGAGGAGAGAGACATGAGAGAGAATGTGAAGAGAGTGTCAGAAAGAAAGAGGAGAGAGAGAAATGATAGTGTGAAAGAGAGTGAGAGTTGATAGAGGGGAATAGAGAGAAAAAAATTAATTTTAAAATATATTTATTTTTATATATTTATTAGAGAGGAGAGAGATACGAGAGAGAGAGAGAGAGAGAGAGAGAGAGAGAGAGTGAAATGAGAGTGTCAGAGAAAGGGAGGAGAGAGAAAAGAGGAGAGAGATGATAGAGAAAATTAAAATAAATGAGAGAGGGAGAGGGAGGAAAGAGAAAGAAAAGAGGAGCGAGAGAAAAATTGAAATATTCTTCAGCAATATACAAAGCCAATTTTACTTCTTTTCTGTTATTATTAACAAACATTAGCTAACGGTAAATGATGTTTTCGTCATTTCTCTAACAGGAAAGATATGTTTGTAGTATTAACAAACTTAAGAGAATGTATATATAATATGCCCTACGTTATTTGATAATCTCCGTTGGAACGCGTTTGTTCAGATATGCGTGCAAGTGTTATACGACACTACTATATATGTATGTATGTGTATATATATATATATATGTATGCTATAAACCCTAACAGATGGAGTCTATAGCGTCTACGACAGACAGCTGAAGGCAAATGACTGTGAAATTGCAATTGTTCGTACATATTCAATTTTAATTGCCATGTGAGATGGACGTGTATCTCCAATTTCAGAAGCCTCATCAAATATAAGCCTCTTTTGCCGTTTTCCTCCCCGATCCCTATAGCCCTAAAGAATTCCTAAATCCTTTAAATCAATTCAGCATTATTTCGGCCCATATGTCTACCCTTTATTGGAAGAAACTCTAGCACAATTGCATTCAAGTTTGAATATCATATGCAGAGCACCTTTTGCTGAAGTGCTAAGTTTTGAAGAATCAAAGCCATATGGAACAAAAGCGTATGAAGTAAAGGTTGATTTTTGGAGGAACAGATAATGCAATAGTGGCAAAGAACCTTGCAAAGTTCTACCTGGAGATTTTCTCATTTTAGAATATAGTAAACCGGAAACTGTTTCTGAATTATAAAGTACAGTAAGTAGGTCTTGGGAATTTCTATCGGTCGATAGTATTGCAGAAGGTGATAAAAGGGATGATTTTAGTTCCAACATTTTCAAAGCCAAGGCCTCGAAAGCTCTTAAACTCGATAACAAGATGCGGGCATCTCTATCTGTCATTTACTTAGGGAACTTAACATCAAACTGAAGAATATGGAAAGCATTGCATATGTCTAGAAATCTGAAAGTTGTTAAGGAAGTTCTTTGCATTGATTCAAAGGTTAGATATAAGTAATATTTTTGTTTTTGATGGTTTAGTAAAAATTTACATAAAAGAAAAAGAAAAGAAAAACTTAAATAGATTTACAATTATATATATACATTACTTGAATCCTTGATATTTGACTGAAAAACTTGTTCTTTTATAACAGATTGAAAAGAAATGGGATTGCAGTTTTGGAAAGATTCATTGCTTGTTGGATGAGATGTTAGTTGAGATGCTGGTTAAGAAGATAAATTATGAATTGAATGAGTCACAAGCTAAAGCAGTTCTTTCCTGTCTCGGTAAGATACACTTTAAGCATGAGTCTGAGTCTACTTTGGAACTTATATGGGATCCACCTGGGATAGGGAAAACAAAAACAATTAGTACTCTTCTTTTAACTCTCTTGGGAATGAACTGTAGAAATATCATATGTGCTCCAAGCAGTAAATAAAGTAGTTGAATCCATTTCATAAAGTAAATAAGATGAATCCATTTCATTAAGATGATTTAACAATAGAAGTAAATAAAGTAGTTGAATCCATTTCATAAGATCAAAAGGTTAACAATAGCAGCTAGGACCTTGAGATGAGTTAAAAACATAAGACGTGGAAGACAAATATTTCAGTGAATGCTTTAAAAAAATATTAAATCATTAAAATACGATAAAAAGGCGAAAACATAATTTAATATATTTTATTTAAAAATTACTGTCTGTCACTTGATCCGTAAAAGAAATTCTATAAAATCTTAGAACTCATTTTGATAAACAAATTGTTATAAAATATTAATTTAACGGGCCACAACAGCCCATCAAATTAAACTGGTGGGCTACAACCTTTTTCGCATCAAAACCATTTTAAAAAGAAAAATCATCAATCATATATAAAAACAGATATCGCTCTCTAATGTGGGGCCGTTTGACCCGAATCGTCCGAATAGAGTCACAAGTCAAAAGGGAAGGTATCTCTCGACACGTTTCTACTTGAGGTGTAATTTGCTTACATTCCTATGCGGTGGTTGTACGAAGAAATATCTACTTGTACAAATTGTGACAGTTACTGCTTTGCTATGCCTTATTTCTCTTGCTTTCTAGACAATTATCCAGGATGCTGTGAAGTTTCCTGGCAATTCAAGTCAAACTTTTGCGGCTGATTTGGTAAGGAAGTGGTTTTCTTCTTTGAGCGAGAAGCAATACGACTTGTCGCTTAACCTTTTACAAACCGATGGTGTAAATAGGAACCGAAATACTTCTTCTTGTTGAAAAAAGTGGATGTAGTAGATCTGCGACGGTGCTGGGGGTGGAAGTTATTATGTGAATTTTAGGAAATTTTGGCCATTTTTTTTCCCCTTTCTAGGAATGTAAGACATGGAAGAACTTAAGGATGTAGAGACGGCTGCTGCAGAAGGTCTAGGAGTTTGTTCCCATAAAAAAGGAGTGTCCAGCTCCAAACAACGTTGGATATTGAATATTGTATTTTTGTATACTTTAGTTTTATTTTTATTTTTTAAAACATTATTCTATAATTTCTTTTTTCTTCTGAAAGCGTAAAACAGTTAAGAGCATCTTTAGTATATATTATTTTCTTCATTGTTCTTGGACAATACAAACAAGAGGTTAATTGACACTGTTACTCCCTAAACTATATCTATATTTTCAGTTTACACTTCGGCATATAAAAAATAGATAAAAAAAATTTAATTTAAAGACTTAAGTGAATCAAAAATTAAAATTTATATTATAGATCAAAATGTCAAAGAAAATAAGTTTAATGACCGAAGTGCAACTGTGGATATAATTGGAGAACTAGTCTCAACAGTTGCCCTGCCCCAAAAATAATGAAAGAGTTAAGCACCAAAGTGCAGTTATGGATATACAGTTTAGAGATTAACCGCCTCAATTAGCCTGTCATAAAAATAATGAAAGAGTCCAAGATATATTAAAAAAAAAACATTATAATGATAAAACAAATAAATAAATAAATCCCTTCTATAATTTCTAATGCAACTACAAAAGGTTTTCGTTTCTAACAAACTTAGTTCTACATGTTAAATGGGTAAAAACATGAGAGGATAAATGAGATAGATATCTACACGCAGACTCCTTCAAAATGACTTTGCATTTGGGCTTTAGGTTTGGCAAGCAGTGAAGAGATCCTATCAGCAGCCATGAAAATAAAAAATTGACGTTTTTAATACAACTTTATATGCAAGGCGTGGTGAAGCAGTAGCCAGTGAGAGAATGGTTTCTTCTTCATCATCCGGGGGAAGAAAATAACAACTGGGTTGGACAGGATGGTACACACTTTCTCAGAAGCTCACAGCCGTGCATCTGAAAAATCCATTGAACTTGAAATAGCAAAGGAGTTGGCAGAGTCAGGAGCAAATGTTGTCATGGCTGGTACGAAACCAATCTGTAGCTCATGGTTTAATCAAGAAATGTCAGAAAGAATGGACCGGAACAGCCCTGCTCGATATAGAGATCATGGAGCTCAATCTTGTCTCCCTTAACTCTGTTTTGGAATTTGCTGAAACTTGGAATTCAAGTTCAAGACCTCTGCAACTTCTTATCAACAATGCAGGGACAATTTCAACCGGAGAGCCGCTAATGGTTCCATAAGGTGGTTATCAAACACAACCACAAGCTTCTTCCTTCCCTTGTTAAAGGCTCTCCAACCAGAATCATCAATTTGAATTCCACCATGCATTTTCTCTGCTCCACCAACACAAGCAACATGAGTTTCAAAAGCTTACTCTAGTAGCAAGCTAGCACAAGTCAAGAATTTGCCTGCTCAAGCAGGAACTAGCCGGCAACTGTTCAGACGAAATTGTACAGCTTGCTTACAATTTGATACATTCTCTCTTTGCTCCTTAATAAGGTTCAACTAGTGCACTAGTTGCAGCCACTGATTCTCAAATTCCAAACTCCTGTAAACGTTTTAAGGCCGAAGAGTGGCCTGTTTTTGCTTACATATCACACGCTTGCCGTCCCATGAATACTTACAAATTAAACAAGTACACAAATTGAATAGTCAATACTGTTTACCAAGTGTGGAGTAAGACATTAGATTTTGTTGCCCTCCCTCTTGATGCCGTGGACAAATATCTCAAAGATGAAGAACTTCAACAGGGAAGTTCTGTTAGAAAGATGCTTCATTTTGATTTTTTCGTGCATAAATTAAAAAGAATAACATTATGTTTTACATTCCCAGTCTTCTATCTACCCTACTAGTATACCTCAAATGTTAATAAAAGTCACATTCACTGACACCTAATTCAAATAAAATGATGAATGAAGCCAAAAATATTATTTTCTCGGTTCTTGTCTAAATTTTACATGATAGATTAATGATGCTATCTTACTTTTTTTTTTCTTTGCCTGTGTCTTTCCAGAATAGTTGTGATAAATGTTAGGTTCTGATTCGTCATCTCAGCTTTATTATAAAGCATTTTGACTAGAAAGTCACCACCATTTCGATTTGCCACTCCATCTACCTCATATAATTTTTATAGATGGGTCCACTTTGAGGTTGATTTTTCCAACCCTCCCTCTTTTCTGGTATCAAAATTAAGAGGCTATAACATTACATAAAAACTAGTAAAGTTCTGCCTCATGATAGGATCAAGGTAGTATGAATGTTAACTTTCATAGTTATTCTTAATTTTTCTTTTTTCTTTTTGTGGGTTTTTTATTTCTTTATTTTTGGAGAAAGTAAATGCTGATTTTGGACATAATGCTAATAGGACTAACAACGCATTATAGGGCATAATTAATACCATTTAAAAATGGTTAAGTATTGCCAAAGAAACGTAAAGATTACGCCAAAACAGTCGACAAACTAATTGTCAGCATTAGATGGACTGGATCATTCAAGAATATACATTTTTTCAAGAAAAATGATAATGGTAAAATCCAATTTTGCCCTTTGGGAGGCATGGTGGCTGGATTCCATGTAAAATATCTCCATGGTTGATTAACATCTATGTATTCAATAACAAGTTGAATGATTGAAAGCAAATAAAATTGTTTTTGTATCAGTATGAACACGCTGTATATGTGTGTGTGTGTGTGTGTGTGTGTGTGTGTGTGTATGCATCATGAAAACGCTTTGGAAGTTATATGTAGCTTGCATTTAATCAGACTAATCAAATGAAATAAAATGCTTTTAACTGTCGGCAATAAGATCTTTTTCACAAAAAAACAAAATTATTACCACCTGTGATTGTAAAAGATGGATAAGGTTTTTAGTCGATGTGGAATTGGGAAGTCTCGAAAACAATAGTCCATTTGAAAGTTGAAACAAAGCTTCACCATACCCGAACCTTCACCAATCCATATCTAAGAAAAAACCACAAAAAAAGTCCAAAATGTCATAACTGGATCAGACCCACAGTCTTTCCACGTGCCCTCACTTCGATTGGCCCAATTTCTACAATTATTAGATTTCTTAGATATTTCTACTAAACAATTCAATTCTACGTGCTTCTTCCAGATCCCCTAAAGCTGAAACCGTGTTCTCCAATGGTTATATGACAAATCCCGCTGCCTTGCTCTGTTTTCTTCTTCCCTGCCAATTTCCATTTTATTTAACTCCAAGTTCCCACTGAATTGGCCACTGCCACTTCCTTCGTTTTCATCGACGGCCAATCACACAGAGCTTTTTGGTCTATCTTTATTTCTTAGCCCCTGAATTCTCTCGTTCTCTTTTATTCTGGTTTTTGTGCAAGACTTTCCAGCCGTTGAAGACAGTCTTCAGTTAAAGTCGCATATTTTGTCATCTACCTCCTCTTCAGGGGGAAAAAAAGCGATTTTTCTCCTAAATTCTTTTCACTTCTAGATGTTAATAGCCACCTTTTCTCGGGAAAATTTTAATTTTTTCCCATCTGGGTCATCACCAATCTGTACATATTCGATGTTTCTCGTCACGAATTGAATCCCAACAATTGGTTTCTCTTAATCAGACTAAAACATTTTTGGAGTCATGGATGAGCTGGTAGAGCCGCAGAACGACAATTCCAACACGCGGAGAAACATTCTGTTCGGAAAATACGAGATGGGTCGGCTGCTGGGTCAAGGTACCTTCGCTAAGGTCTATTACAGTAAAAATGTTGTCACCGGTGAGAGCGTAGCCATTAAAGTTTTGAACAAAGACCAGCTGAAGAAAGACGGGTTTATGGAGCAGATAAAGCGAGAGATCTCAGTCATGCGTTTGGTTCGCCACCCAAACATCGTGGAGCTGAAGGAAGTCATGGCCAACAAGGCCAAGATCTTCTTCGTAATGGAGTACGTTAAAGGTGGAGAATTGTTCGCCAAGGTCGCCAAAGGAAAGCTGAAGGAGGATATTGCCAGAAAGTATTTTCAGCAGCTAACCAGCGCCGTCGATTTCTGTCACAGCCGAGGGGTTTCTCACCGAGACTTAAAGCCCGAAAATCTTCTTCTGGACGAAAATGGGGATTTGAAAGTCTCCGACTTTGGTTTGTCTGCGTTGCCGGAGCAGCTCCGGATCGATGGTATGCTTCACACGCAGTGTGGGACTCCGGCGTATGTAGCGCCAGAGGTGTTGAGAAAGAAAGGGTACGACGGAGCGAAGGCTGATATTTGGTCCTGTGGGGTTGTTCTGTTCGTTTTGCTTGCTGGGTTTTTGCCGTTTCAAGATGAGAACGTCATGAAGATGTACAGGAAGGTTTTCAAGGCTGAGTATCAATTCCCTCCCTGGTTATCTGGGGACGCAAAGAGGTTAATATCCAAGCTCTTGGTTGCTGACCCACAGAAGCGAATCTCAATTGCCGGCATAATCAACAATCCCTGGTTTCAGAAGGGATTCACCACGCCAGTTGCGTTTTCAATCGAAGAAACTAGCACCGAGAAAGACGACAACAGTCGCAACCAAGAACTGGAGCTAAAAAGAACAAAGTCATCGCCGCCATTTTTCAATGCGTTCGAGTTCATTTCCTCCATGTCTTCCGGGTTTGACTTGTCCAGCCTGTTCGAGAGCAAGAGACGGCGTGGCTCTACATTCACTTCCAAGTGCTCAGCCTCAGCCATCATGGCTAAGCTTGAATCTGTTGCAAAGAGTCTGAATTTTAGGGTGTTATGCGAGAAGGAATTCAAGGTGAAGTTGCAGGGGAGAGCACAAGGAAGGAAAGGGAAATTGGGGGTGACCATGGAGGTCTTTGAGGTGGCTCCAGAAGTGGCACTGGTGGAGTTCTCCAAGTCCGCTGGAGACACGCTCGAGTACACCAAGTTCTGCGAAGAGGACGTCAGGCCTGCCCTTAAAGACATTGTTTGGAGCTGGCAAGGTGAGAACAACTGTCAGTGATTGGCTAAGAGGAACAAGGCCTTTGAATACTTTAGCTTTTAGTTACCAATTTGTATTTTTACTGTAGTTGTTTGGATGCTAGTATAGTAGCAGTGCTTGCAAACATTTGGCGTTTGGGCATGAGGAATGTATATGTAGATAGGAAGGATTTTGTCTTGTCCAATAGTACTTTGTGATGGGGGTGAGACAATTTTGCTATCGGTACTGCTTGTTTCTCTTCTTTTTATTTTTTAGGACTATGAAGGGACATGTTCTCCATCTTGTGTGGTATTGGGATTGGCTATGTCAAGATGTGGTTAGCTTTTTTTGGTAAAATAGGATGCGGTTAGCATAGTAGCAAGATGGGGGGGGCCTTAAGTCTGATTTAGACTCAGACACAGTCTTTTTTTTCTTTGGTAAATGACTCAGACACGGTCTAATCTGTCAGTAAGTGTCGACTACATTTTTTGTTTGTTTCTTGGAAAAAGAAATTTAGGATAGCAAGCCTAGCTCTGAGTCCATGATGACCTTAAGTTGATATCAGCTTGGACTCCACATGAGAATACTAGTAGGAGTGGGCCTGAGGCCATGACCACCCTAAATTCCGAAGCCAGTAACTGAATGCAGAACAAGAAATAAAATGGGTTGGGCTCATCTAAATAAAAACACTACTGGGTCCAAAGACAGTAGAGATACAAATACAATGTAAAATTTTAAGGAGAATCTTTGAGTTTTGGTAGGAAATTGAAATTCAATGAGAAATGGTATTAAATTTTGGTTATGAATTAATGGCGGATCTGCAAGGGAAGGCTACAGAAGCTTAGTTGCTAGGGATTTGATTCTGATTCGAGGAAGGTAGATTGGAAGCAAAAGACCCACACAAAAAAAGGAAGAAAAAAAAAGGTGATTGTCGATTGAGGAAGTGTTGTGTTCGTTGAGTTTGGGTGGATGAAAAATCATAAATGGGATTGTACTTGGATATTGAAAATGGAGAGCAAACAAAAATAAAAAAATAAACAAACAATTAAACAAACATGTTTTAACATACAAATATTCGAGGATGAAGATGAGGTGGGAGTTTGTTACTATAAAGCAACCCGTAAAGAAATGTGGGACAAAAGAGGTTATGAACCATCAACCTGAAGATATGAATTTGGTTGCTTATTTTCAAATCTCAGTTTTCCACTCTTTCTTTATTGCCTTTTTTAAAAATTCAAGGAAGATCTTGGTAGTGCTATGAAATATCTACTTCTCTTCGCCAATCTCTTGCAAGTTGCAACTTTTCAGAGCACAAGCCAAGTATGTCATTTCATATGAGACCTAGACACAGTAAGCTGATAACTATGGACTTTTTTTTTTCTTTTGGGTAAAAGCCCGAGAACTATGGACTTGTTGAGATAAAAGTAAACAAATATGATGATCCATATTTGAAAGAATATGGAAAATAAAAAGCTCTTCATCTAAACGATGCAAATGTCAATACATATTACATTATCCATCTAATGAAATTTGAAATATTCAACAATAAATAAGGACAATACAAATATTCATTAATTTTAATCATAAATTGATAAACCAAAATATCAGTTAAAATATCAAGGAAGCTATTGAGTCAAAAGAAATAGTTGAGTTGAGCTACTAATCCATTAAATTAAAGAACCCCAGCCGTCTGATGAAATCGCATCAAATATTCCAAGGCGTGGTTTTTGTACAAAACTGTGCGAGTGGTCTTTTCATAGAATCTAAGCCATCCATCAAAGTGCAATGCCCTTGGGCTTGTAGACTCGTGGGAATGAATCTATGACGAAAGAGACAGGACCAACCACGTGCAACGTAGGTGCTGTTTTCGCTGCATGGGCCCCATGCGCAATCTTTTTATGACGTGGCAGAATATTCGTCGTGCGTACTATTCACGACGTCCACAAACTCCGCCTCCTCGTATCGATTGTATACCAACCGTGAATAAAAAAATAAATAAAATAAAATGATACTTATAATTTTTTTATTATAGTGCGAAGTTTAAGATAATTAAACATTCAGAGAATCAGACTTGCATTAACTGTGCCACCAAAAGAAAATATTATATTTTATCATTATTTTAATTATTAAATATGATAGAAATTTAATAGACATTACATTATAACAAATTCACAAATTTCTAAATGAATAAGTGAATGTTTCAATTTTTAGTTAAAAAGACTAGAGATATACTAATTTTTATTCAACAAAAAACTATTACACTGATAATAAGAAATACGCCATATTATCTATCTAACCACTGTCTATGAAACTTGTTCACTCACATTCTACGAGAGATCTTGACTTTTGAAAGCGTGGGTCCAATGTCAAACCTTGTGTATTTGCCACCACGTGAACTCATATATATATATATATATGTACATATGCTGACATCTTAAAATTTAATTTGAGACATTTATTTATTTTGAATATATTATATATTTTGAGTAAACAAAATTTATATGGAAAAACGAACACTTATTATAATTTATAATTCCACCGTAATAACATAAAAAAAATTTATTAATAATTTAACAACTCAACATATCTCCTAGTCGTAGCATAATACTGTAATAGAAGAGAGCATTTTTTTTTTCCAACCCAAAAAAGAAAGTCTTCAAAAAAAAGATAGCAAATCTCTCAAACAGAATAATCTCTACAGTCTCTCTGATTTGTGACGTTTTGGATTTGGGAAAAAGATAAAGGAATCATATACATGAAATTGTAGTACTTCGAGTAAGTTTACCCAAAAAACTAAAAGATAGTACCACCTTTTAATTCTTACCAAAAATTAAAAAGTACCGCCTGTCAAAAAAATTTGACAGGACATATAAGTGATTATTTATTTATATATTCCGCAAAAGAAGACGTCGTTTGTGGATCTTCATCGCCGCGTATTTGAGGCAGAGCAGTGGTTCCGATAGGGCTCCAAACCTGATGTTCTCAGGCTTCCTGGAGAATCTGCTCGGCGGTGACTTGGATTGGGGCCCACCTTTGATTTTGTACTTAATTAGCCCTAGTTGGATGCGGAAGCTTGACTTCCGTGTCTTTGCGGATCACATAACTGAACATTGGGTCGGCGTCTTTTGCTGAAGCCATGGCTAGGGTTTCTAATAGTAGGAGAAAAAATAAATGAAGAGGAAAAGAGGCGAATAGAAGGAAAAATTAACAGAAGAAAAGTATTGCAAAGGTTACTTTTTCCAAAAAAAATTAAATAAAATAATAATTTTACGTGTCAAATTTTTCATCATTGGGTACTAAATCACTTGGAGTGGTAGCGGTTGAGCTGGAAAGACTTTTTTTATTCAAAGTTTTTATCCCGAAGGGAAAGGAAAGCACTTGTATTAATCTTTCTCTATATAAACAAACACAGACCTTGTTTAGCAGTAGCCACAAGATTAACAGTGAGGGAGGGGGAGAGTTTCTCTGAGCTAATCGCTGGGTGGTTCATCCAAGATTTCTTTTTCTCATTCTCCAGAAGTCGAGCTCTTTTTTTTTTTTTTTGTATCTGTTTTTTGGTATTGAATTGCTACCCATTTAAATCTTTATTTTTGCCATCCTCTGTTTGGTTCCCGGGAATTTCTCAAAGAAAGTTGAAGTTATAGATTTTTCTTTTTATTTGTATCAAAGAAACATTTTTATTATTTACCAAAAAAAAAAAAAAGGAACATTTTTATTTCCTTCTTCAGTATGTGTGATTATACATTTATCTATCGTTCTCTGGACGAAAACCAGTGACACCCAATAATTCTCTGGAATACTAAAATATTTCCTCTCATTTTGTTCGACCGGATACAGGTTAAATTTTCAGTTTTTTTTTTTTNTTTTTTTTTTTTTTTTTTTTTTAAAGCATAATTTGTTGTTTTCATGCGAACCCAACTTGCAATTTTTAGTTTATGAGCTTTTTCTCGGTGATTTCAGTTAGATGGTAGATGAACTTTTATAGTGATTGGAAATAAGTGGTTGAACTAAAATGCGGGATTAAATATCACTAATTAAAGCCTTCTTTGTTACGGCAGACCGAACTCAAAGGACAAAAAGATGTCTGCGACAGGCTCAACTTCTGCGCAGCCTCAGTTCATTGCAAGCACTGGAAACCAAAGTTTTTCAAATGCGCCACTGATAGAGAACTCTGATGCTGATCAGATTATCGTTCCCGATGTGAGTTTTGATTTCTAATTTTACAATTATCAAGTTTTCATTCTCAATTGGTGTGAAAACCGTGAATTTCGACCCTTTAAATGTTTAGATTAAGGCTTTGCTGAGGTGGAAAATTGTGTTACTACCACAGTGCCACAATTCTCTTAATTAGATGAGGTGTTAAATACTAATTTCTTGATTGATGGCGATTTACACTTTATTTATGCAGAAGAAGAGCTGGAAAAACTTATTTGCTTACATGGGCCCTGGGTTTCTTGTGTCCATTGCATATATTGATCCTGGGAATTGTAAGATGACAATTTCTTATTTATTTATTTTTATTTTTTTTTGCTTCAGATAATGTTACATCAATTCAATACATAACCTCTTCATAAATTGTGGTTGACTTACAGTTGAAACGGATTTGCAGTCAGGAGCACAATACAAGTATGGGGTGCGTAATATCCAATAACTACATTCGTATTACATAAAAAGTCACCATATCATGGTCTCTATGTTTTCTTTACTAAACTGAAATGAGAAATAGGTAATAGAATAGAAGCTAGGAAGGGATATATTTTTTCTTTACTTTAGTAGTTGAACACTGTTAGGGATTAGCTAAATTCTTTAGTTTGTACACACTTCCTGAGAAATCAATCTTTCATTGTGCAGCTACTTTGGATAATATTAGTGGCTTCATGTGCTGCTCTGGTAATTCAATCTCTGGCTGCCAATCTCGGGGTCGTCACAGGTACCTGATGTGTCATATAAGCAACTGGTCAATATGGATTCTTCGCGATTACCTGATCCTTATCAAATTTGTTCTAAATTGTAGGAAAACATTTAGCAGAGCACTGTAGAAAGGAATATCCTAGGATTCCAAACTTCATCTTGTGGGTTATTGCTGAGATTGCTATTGTTGCATGTGACATTCCTGAAGGTAAGCTTATAGGGCAATATGATATTAATTTATAGCACTGTTCAATGTAGAAAGAAAAAATTATTAGTTAAAAGCTTGTACTTCTTCTATTATGTTGGTAATGGATGGAATCATATGTACCTTCATTTGTGTAAGCAGAGGTTGGCAGGGTATTAGTTGTTATTACTATAGCTTGTTTTCATTTTTTAATATTATGCCTAGACAATTAATCTGTTTATTTGTTTTGTTTTGACCATTATGCTTCTTTGGTCACAGTAATTGGAACTGCATTTGCTTTGAACATGCTCTTCAATATTCCTTTATGGTGTGGCGTTCTTCTAACAGGGCTCAGTACATTGGTTCTGCTTGCATTGCAGCAATATGGGGTACCCAAGAATTCTTCTTGATCTTTGGTTTTCATTCTGTGAATCAATATGTTTGATTTTTCCTGCTCTTGATGGATTACATGTTTGTGAAACATTTATTGATTATGTTTACAGCAAAGTGCAGAGGCCTTAAGATCTTTCCTTTGACAGGTTAGGAAACTTGAATTCTTGATTGCATTTCTGGTATTTACCATTGCTGCATGCTTCTTTGGGGAGCTTGGCTATGCAAAGCCTGAACCTAAAGAGGTTTTGAATGGGCTTTTTGTTCCTCAACTCAAGGGAAGTGGTGCTACTGGTCTTGCAATTTCACTTCTTGGTGCTATGGTTATGCCGTAAGTTCCTAACGTCTTTACATATAATCTTCATGGTTCCTTCTTTAGTAATAACTACTAATTATTTCTTTTCTCATTGTTGTCGGCAATAAATATCTGCTACAGGCACAACCTCTTCCTCCACTCTGCGCTGGTGCTTTCTAGGAAAATACCACGATCTGTTGGTGGCATCAAAGTACGGTTTTATCTTAAGTTGACTAGTTTTGAACTTCTTTCAAAATTTCACTATTTGTAAAGAACTAAAGATGTTCCCAAGCAGCATATAGTGAAATTTGCTTTTTGGAGTTCACCCTGACAGAGAGTAAACCAGCATGAGAATGTCCCTTCTTGTAGGAAATTCATCGCGATGAGTTGAAAATCCTTCTATGACCATAAACAATCTGTTGTTTCAGCTCTTTAAAGGCATTTAAATATGAAGAAATATATTGTTTACAGGAGGCTTGCAGATTTTATACGATTGAGAGTGCCTTTGCCCTCATGATCGCCTTCCTTATCAATGTTTCTGTTATCTCTGTAAGTGGTGCTGTGTGCAATTCTCCAAATATTAGTGCAGAAGATCAGAAGAGCTGCCAGGACTTGGACTTGAATAAAGCTTCCTTTTTACTAAAAGTATGTTCATCCGCAAAGTTTGCTAGTACTTTTAAGCATTTTTTACTTGGTTTTTGGTCTGTCATGTGGTTTCACAATCTTGATGTTCTACCATGGTGGTTTGCATCTATCTTTGCAGAATGTTTTGGGGAGTTGGAGTTCAAAACTTTTTGCAATTGCTTTGCTAGCATCAGGTCAGAGCTCTACAATTACAGGGACATATGCAGGCCAATATGTTATGCAGGTACTGTTCCAGACTTATGTTGTTATTTCCCTCTCTTTCAGATAAAATAGAATGATTTTGAAGTTAAAATATGTATTTTGTTCTCGGGAATAAGTTCTTTTAACATGTTTGTCATTGAATTTCTCTTTTTAAGGGCTTTCTTGATTTACGGTTGAAACCATGGCTTCGGAACTTCTTAACTCGATGCTTGGCAATAGTCCCTAGTTTAATTGTAGCAGTCATAGGTGGCTCTTCTGGGGCTGGAGAGCTAATCATTATTGCATCAGTAAGATGTACTTGCCTGCAATTTCTACTTTTTCAAACTTTTGGTTTTGTAATTTTATTCTACCACCTGAACTATTTTGCACTAAAAACATCCCCAAGATCAGCAACTGTGGTGTATCTTTACGTGGTCTGTTATTTGTCTTGCAGATGATCTTATCATTTGAGCTTCCTTTTGCTCTCATTCCACTTCTCAAGTTTACAAGCTGTAAAACCAAGATGGGAATCTATGTCAACTCTACTATGGTAAAACCTTTTTTCTTAATCATGATAAAAACTTCTTGTTACTTATGCTATTTTCAATCCTCAATTTGAATCTCTGGTTCTTTAATCCGTTCCATAATTTACAATAGTAAAACATTTCAACTATGAATTTTTAGAAGCAAGTATGTGGATAAAGAAAAAAATGATTATTCCTTTAAATCCTATGTTTATGTGCTTGTTAGTCAAGAGTCATTATATGTGATCATCATGTGCAGATTTCCACTATCACATGGATCATTGGTTCCCTGTTAATGGCCATAAATATATACTACTTGATGACTGGATTTATCAACTTGCTTCTGCATGGCCACTTAAAGATTGTGGTTGTTGTGTTTCTTGGAATAGCTGGATTCTCGGCTATGGCACTGTATTTGGCGGGGATTGCATATCTGGTTTTGCGCAAAAACAAGGAGGTAACCCACCTTCTGGCGTTGACGACCCCTGAAAACACACAAATGGCCAGCGAGCAGGGTAATGCATCAATGTATTCTCTTCCAAGAGAGGACATTGTTAGCATGCAGCTGCCTCGAAGAAGGTCTACTGAAGATGTTGACTGATAATTAGATAGTTAAGATGACACAATAACTTTTTAGGCCTTTCAAATTAGGATCCCTAATATATAGTAGATGCTGCTAATTTGAATAAATTAAGGTAATTCCAAATTTCTGGAAATTTGTGTTTAGTGTTTAGTCTCTTCATGAGCCACTTTTGTAGTTTCCATATTTTCCATATAGTAAAGAAATTATAATGTGAAAGCTTGTTATTTGTTGCTTTGATAGTGTTTAATTAAAGTCATTGAAACTCACAAGTAATTATAATCTTTCCAAAGTTATTTGAAAATGAGCTAGTTGCTGCAATATTAATACCATATGTTTATTTTATTTTAGTAATTTTGCCAAAACTGGAAAGTTATAATGTGAGGAAGGAGGTGTGCGTCTTCCGTGAAGCTGTGGCTAACACCTCTTACCTAATACCTACCCCAACACACCAAACAAGTCAATGTGAAGAATAATATGGGTTACCTATGAATTTTCAAAATCAATTTAATTGGGATGATGCTGACTGGTCGTTTGGTTAATGCTGACTGGTCGTTTTATGTCGTTTTTATACTAATATAGCATAGTATGTGGTTTATTTGCTTTCAAGAGTCGCCTAAAAGAACAAAAAAAAAAAAAGAGAGTCAGCTTTTCACACATGATAAGTCTCAAAGTCTCAACTACCAACTTAACTTTACATGATGCAAGTAAAAAAAATAAATAAATACTTATTTTGTATTTTTCTACCTTTATTCCCGTTCGGGAACCAAGTGGAAAACATATAATTTTTTATTTGCTTTTTTAATTTTTTAATTTTTTTTGCTCTGAAACCTGACATATATAGTTTATTCCTTGAATGGCAAGTTAATTATTTCTCAATTTGCATGTGTATTCTTTACAGTAGGTGTTCTGTAAGTGAAAATGAACGTTTTGAATTTGGATACCAGAAGTACTTGTTGTCATTAATGTAATTTTATCTGAACAAAGTTTTGTCGTTATCTCTCATTGCGTACTATAGATACGGTTGCCCTTGTGTAAAACAGAGCAAGTAAAAACAGTGCTACTTAAAAAACCATACATTCAATTACAACATACTGTTTATAACATCTATATAGAAAATGGGTTTGAGAAAAGAAACATATAATATTGTCACATTCCCATAAATTTCTTTCTATAGTTTTGTAACGATTTGTTTGGTACCAGATATAAAAAGCACAGAGACACTTGTCTTATAATATTCAGTTTTGATTAGCAGACATCATATAGAAGAAGAACAAGTACTAAGATTGAATCTTAATGGAATCTTCCTGTGGTGTAGGGATTGGAAGGTGACCTTTCTCTTGGAGGCTCTTTACAGTGTCATATAAGCACTGCTTCACTGAGGTGAATTCCAGTCCCAAGTCCTTCAGCTTCTGGTTTGAGAACTTGTAGGGTTTTGCTCTTGGGTTCTTTTCATCTGAACACCTACAAATTAACAAAACATTCTCTATTTAATTGTACACCAACTCATAGAAAAATCAAATTAGAAAGAAATCCAAAAGCATAAATTTTTTATTTATTATTTTTTTTGCCCAAGAACCAAAAGCAGCAAGTGTTTTTCAAGATTATGCAACCCCATATGGAATTTTGGTAGGTGAAGAGATTCTTTTAAGGACCATATCCAATTGTTAAGATGGGAGTAGGTAAAATCTCCTCTGCTCCACAAATATAAAGAAATTTCATTTTCCAAATCCTTTTTTTTTTGGGTTCATTAATTAATAAATAAAGACAGGTCAAAGTTGGTACACCTACTACCCTAACACGTACAGAACAGTTTATGAATAAGTCCCATGTATTTAATTCTTCAGTTCATTTCACAATTTTTCTTCTTTTTTATTTTTGTATTATCTATCAGCATATTTATGTAGAATTTAACTGATTTAAATTTTATTTCCATCTTTGATGCCAAATCGTAATTAAAACCATGCTGCCAGCGGCAGTAGTGCTCTTTCTTTTTTCTAACTTTTCCCAAAATAAATTATGATTATTCAGAAAAAATAAATAAATCAAATAACTGTTCTTTCAAAACATGTTTTTCCAAAACAGAATACCAAAAAGGAAAAGAAGAGGCTATTTATTTTTAGAATAATATTTTAGGTAAAATTTAATCTACTAACAAAATCTACGAGTTATAAATGTGTTATTATTTGATTGGTGTATATTTAATTATATTTATTATTTTAAAAATTCATTTATTATATTTAAATTATATTAATATATTAATTAATAAAATAATAACATATATATAATTGATAAATATGTTATTAGATTAAATGGTACATATAGTATTACTCTTATTTTTATCCTGATTTTCATTAGAAATTACAATTTTGAAGGTTTTATTGAAAAAAAGATTTTCAATTAGTTTTGAAACAGGGCTTGTACTAGAAGAAGAAAAGAAGTTCAATTATCCAGAAGAACCAGAGGCTGATGAAGACTTGGCTGACCAAGGAACTAATCAATCAAAATGTGAAGCATTCTGAGATAGCAGAGAGCATATATATAAATTGGTTTAATGGGTCAAATACATTTTAATAAATGAAAAAGTCCTCCACGAGGTTGGTGAAGCTCTATGATCCCTAATAATTAAAAACCAGTCTTATCCAGATATTTCTAAGTCACTGTGCAACAAAAACATTNCAGATGTTTCTAAGTCACTGTGCCACAAAAACATTTTTTTTCCCCTAAAATAAAAAATACAAAAAAATGTTTTCCATCACTGTCATGAACAGTTTATTCAGTTGAGAACTCATTTTCGAATAGTAAAAATCATATACATTAAGGACCTAACCATGTCAAGTACAAAGACAATTAATAGTTTTGATTGGAAAAGAAGATAGAGTACTTACTTGGTGGGAATAGGATATTCCGGGAAGAACTTGACAAGGATTTCGACCACCTCTCCACGGTGAAGCACACTCTCAGCACAGAGATATCGGCCAGAGGCAGAGGGAGTCTCATAAACCAGAATATGGGCTAAAGCCACATCCCTGACATGGACATAAGCCTGAACCGAATTGGCATAAGTCTTGGCAGAGCCAGTGAGGTACTTGAGAATGTGGATAATGCTGGCATTAACAGTTGGCTGAAGAAGAGGACCAAGAACCAGAACCGGGTTCACAACCACCAAATCCACCTCTTTCTCTTTAGCTACCTCCCAAGCTGCCTGCTCTGCCACTGCCTTCCCATAGCAGTACCAGTTCTGCACAATTTTATCGATTTATGAATTATTAGATGGAATTCAGTGAATTTGTTTGATTGAAATTTTTAAAAAATATTATTTATTTTGAATTGGACTAAATATTAATTATTATTAATAATATTATGAATTAATAGTATTTGTTATAAACAATATTATTTATTATAAAAAAATATTATTTAAAAACAGTAGGATGATGCCATAAATTTTTTAGAAGTTTAACTCTAATTTAACCTGAATTATATGATTCGTGGGCAGTCTGTTAAATAAAAAATGTTTTTACTTTTACCAAACTTGCGTGCTTGTGACATCTATCCAGAGAGTCTTTGAAAATTGAAGAGAGGAGAAGAGTGAATAATAATAATAACCTTGGTATTCTTGCAAAATTCAAGATCACTCCAGCAAGACTCATCGACGACGACATCGGAGCCCCGATTTGGGTCCATGTAAACCGCACCGATTGATGACGTGAAGACCACACGCCTAACTTTGGCTTCTGCTGCTGCAATTATAACATTCTTGGTTCCATTCACAGCCGGCTCCACCATTTGTTCCTGCAATTTTCAATGATTTATCATTCTCACCAACCACTCAATCATCCTCCATTTGTCCTTTTTACTTTTCTTCTCCACACTGATGGACGTTTGAGCATCACCTTTTTCCATCGAGAAAATTAAACAATTGAAATTGGACCCACCCCCACCATCACATATAGGTACTACTTTTCTATGATGGACAAAAATTGGTTTGGTCGATGAGGTGGGTGTCTAACTTTTTGTTTTTGTTTTGTTTCTTTTTAAAAAAGTAATAATCTTGGAGCTTAACATAAACCCAATTGAAATGAAATCCGGGTGGGTGGCTGTGAAAGAAGAATTAAAGAAATGGTCATAAAATATAAAGAACTCACAGGATCATCAGTGACAGGAGAAGCGGTGTGAAAAACGCCATCACAGCCATTAATGGCTTCTTTGATGCTCTGGAAATCAAGAAGATCAGCTTTGCACAGAATCAGCCTCTCCTTGGCTCCTTCCAGCTCTCTTAAATGAGCATTCTTTGGGTCATCTGTACGTTGTTGGTACCCAATAAATTAATTAAACATGGAACATATTTATTTATCAAACATCTAGTATAGTTCAAAACAAGAAGAGAGACAGAAACAAGAAACTGAAAATTCTTGTTCCTCTGAAAACCACCTGGGTTTCTGGCGGTTCCTCTGACAGTGTAGCCTTTTTCTAGGAGTTGCTTCACGATCCAAGACGCAATGAAACCTCCAGCGCCAGTCACGCACACTGTTTGCCCGGAAACTGATGCTCTGTCAACTGGCATCTTTGGTTTTGCCTAATTGACTGCGATGCTGATATAAAAGAAAGCTTACAAAGGAAAGAGGTGTGTGTTTGTGTTTGTGTTTGTGTCTGTAGCAATGGAAACGAACGTAGGCTATTCTTGTTTTTATAAGGAAAATGTATAAAAGGCAAAAAGCCGTACTGGACAGGCTCACCTACTACCCCGGGTTAATAATGGTTGGTTTTTATTTTTTTTTGGTAAATGGTTAATAATGGTTGGTACTTGGTTATACATAGATTGGGCGAGTTAGAGAATAATTTAAATTAAGAGTACAAATTTAAATCAATTACTTTTATTTTTATTTAATTTTGGGTCCTCATTAATGAAACCAAAAACATATTATTTTTGTTTCTGGTAAAAAAATTATGCACCTTTTACATATGCTTTTTAATTTCTTAAATTTATCCTCGATTTGACATGGTTATTCATTTGTTATATTAATTTTTTTATAACATTTATTTTATTAGGTTATATATATGTATAAGTAAGCTACTACGATATGATCATATTATATGACCATATCATATCATGTGATATATTGTTCATCAAATTTTAATATTTTAATAGAGTTTAATTATTTAAATAAAATTTTAATATGTTAATAAATTTATATTTAATAATTATTTAATTTTTAAATTATGACCATTAATAATGAGTTGATATTAATATCATAATCTGATATAATTCTAAATATACATATATATATATATATATAATTATATCTTTTGTCGCGAGCACATAAAACCCGGAAGGTTAATGATTGGCATGATGAGATCGAAGATCGAATTAAGCTTGCATCACTGATCACCCCATCGGTAGTCTATTTTCTTCTACTCTTCCTTGGGTTTTTCTTCTTTTATTTAAATATTTTTTCATATACAATAACTTTTGAAAACATATACGAATCGAAGACATATATATTTAGTTTTAACCAAAAAAAGATATATATATTTAGTCGGTTCATATACATGTAAAACGGGTCAGACAGCATTAGGGGTGTACGAGGGTTGGATTGGCCGAGTTTTTAAAAAAAATCAACAACCCATAGAGTGCAGATTTTTTAAATTATAATCCAACCCAACCCGCAAAAGTAATAAACTCAATCCAACCCAACCCATAGAGTGCGGGTTGGGTTGATTGGGTTGGTCGGATTAATTCATCTTTAATTTCATCTAAATTAATTTTTTAATAAATTAAATTTTAATTAATAACTTAACTTCATTCCGCTTTATTTTTACAAATATAAATTGCATGAAGCCATGAACTATTATAAATTATTATAATGCAAAAAAATAAACTACAAAAACTCTTTACAACATTAAAAATATAAATTACAATCCATATCCATATCCAACTGAATTTAAAAAATAAATTGTCTCAAATTAAAACAATTAATGTCAAACTAAATTATAACAAACAATCCATAAGCAATAGAAGATAAAAAAAAATAATGTCTCAAATTTTGACACCAAACAAAAAAGAAAAGCATATTTTTTCAATACAAAATAAAAAGGGATGAGTTTGATCCAAACAAATAAAAAGCATGTTACAACTCCAAAGCTTGATCCATCCATGGCCTCCAAGATTGATCAAGTTTCAGGATCAATAACTATATGGGATGAGTTTGTATCTACAAGGGAAAAAAAAACAAAGTATTTAAAAAACATAATATGTAACAATCCATATGTTAATATGAAACACAATGAATATTAACATGCTCAATTGCAGAAAATCCTCAATGAACAACAGAAATATCAAAAAATATAGTGAACTCATGAAATCAAAATGAAATATTAAAATAAAATTTTAAATTGAAAAAGTTATGGAGTTACCTGTCTCAAGATCAACATAAAGAGCAAAACATTCATCATAAGTTCGACTATCCAATGTCAATGGTATTGACCGAAGCCAATTTTGAGAGCAAATCAAAGCTTCCACCATTTTGGGAGTGAGAGAGCTTCGATAAGGATCCAAAATGCATCCTCCGGTGCTAAAAGCTGATTCAGAAGCCACAGTAAACAATGGGACAGCAAAGACATCTCGAGCAATAGAAGATAAAACTTTGTACTTTGTGAAATTCAATCTCCACCAATCTAACAAATCAAATCCCCGATTGTCGTAATCTTCTATAGGCTCTGTTAGATACTTATCAACCTCATTTTTTATTTCAGATGAGGTATTCACTCTCATTTTCTTGTACTCCAAATATAACTCATCGTCATTATCATTACAATCCTCATAAGCTCTCAAGTTGGATTCGTTGATATTATTGGAAGATTGAATACTAGTTGGTGTTTCACCATTTACACTTCTAGAATAAAATTCAAACAACCTTCCCAAAGTCTCTTTCACTCTAATAATCATTTGTCCACACTCAACACTTGAATACAATTTACCAAAGCTATACATCATGTAATCAAGTTTGAACCGGGGGTCAAGAATAGCAGCAACAAATAACAAATTGTTGATCTTATCAATCGTACCCCAATACTTGTCACATTTAACCTTCATATTTATAGCCATAGTGCTCAAACTTACATTGTTTTCCAAACTAAACTTGTTCAACTGTTGCTGAATTTTACAAAACTCCCTCAAAAATAAGTGAGATGTGACTTGTAAAGACCCACTAAACTTCACAGTAATGTCATAAAAACTCCTCAAAAATTTAATAAACAACCCAGCATCATCCCAATCTTTTTTAGTAGGAGGATAATCCTCAAAATAAGTAAGATAAAATGCATCCTCTTCCTCCATTCTAGCAAAAGCTTTTTGGAATGTAATTGCACTTTCCAACATTAAATAGGTGGAATTCCACCTAGTTGCCACATCCATACATACAAACTTTTTAGACTCTATCTTTTCACTCTCAACACAAGCTTTAAATTGCGTCAACCTTGATGGGGAAGATCTAACATACTTCACCGCACGACGAATGCGATCAATTGCGGTATTATGCTCCTTTAATCCTTCTTTCACAATCAAGTTAGTGATATGAGCACAACAACGCAAGTGGATAAACTCACCATCCAAGACACAACCATTCCAATTATTCAATCTTTTTTTAATGTATGCAACGGCAGTGTCATTTGCCGATGCATTGTCCAAAGTAATTGTAAAAATCTTCTCAATTCGCCACTCAATCAAACTACTTTCAATTAATTTACCAATTGTCTCTCCTTTATGATTAGGCACTTGACAAAAATTTAATATTCTCTTTTACAACTTCCACTCACTATCCACAAAGTGAGCTGTGATGACCATATAATTGATGGTTTGGATCGAAGTCCATGTGTCTGTGGTTAGACTAACTCTTATTGAGTTGCTCTTGAATAAATTTTTCAATTTTATCTTTTCATTCAAATAAAGTTGATACACATCTCTAGCAATTGTAACTCGAGATGGTGGATCAAACTTTGGACAAACCACACCACAAAAGTCTCTAAATCCCTCTCCTTCTACAAATGTAAAAGGCAATTCATCCCTTATTATCATCCTAGCACATGCAGCCCTAGCAACTTCCTTATTAAATGCTACATCAACAAGATTACTACCACCACATTCACCATCTTTTCCACTTCTAAAAGAAAGTATCTTTTGACTTGTATCTATTTTCCTATGTGGATTTCTTTTACACTTCTTAAGATGGTTCCACAAAGTAGTAGTCCCACACGATCTACTACCACATGCATAATCTCTAGTACAATAATTGCATTTGCACCTATCAGTTCCATCAATTCTAGTAAAATGTAACCAAATCTCGGAAACTCTTACAAGTTTTCTTTTACTGGATGATGGAAGCTCATGAGAAAGAGGTGGTGGTGGCGGCGGCATATCAGACATCGTCTCCGTCTCCGATGTGTTACATGCACTCGCTTCCGGAGCACATATCGTCGGTGTGCTTGATTGAACTTCAAATTCATCCATCTAAAACATTAAGTTTAAAAAATATTAAAAACATTAAACATTAAGCAAAATCTGAATTATATGCAATTATTAAATTAGAACTTACAAGAAAGCCTCAATGTACTACAAATTTTGGAGCTACATTCCCATACCAAAAAAAAAAACCTTTTTCCCTAATATCTTGGTCTGGGATCCTATCTTGCCTATCTGATAAGGTTAACGAATTATCCACGTTGTCAGCAATAACATCAAATCTACTAATTTATGTGCATAACTATGTGTCAATTCCAAGGTCAACCTGATGTACAAAGTTAACAAATCCAATACAATTTCATGAAAAACAATAACCCAAACAGGAGATAAAAATAAACCATATGCACTACCTGCACAATCTCTCCCTTATTAACTTGTAGGCAAGCGGAGCAGAGGAGATAAATTAGAACTTACAAGAAGGCCTCAATGTACTACAAATTTTGGAGCTACATTCCCATACCAAAAAAAAAAAACCTTTTTCCCTAATATCTTGGTCTGGGATCCTATCTTGCCTATCTGATAAGGTTAACGAATTATCCACGTTGTCAGCAATAGCATCAAATCTACTAATTTATGTGCATAACTATGTGTCAATTCCAAGGTCAACCTGATGTACAAAGTTAACAAATCTAATACAATTTCATGAAAAACAATAACCCAAACATGAGATAAAAATAAACCATATGCACTACCTGCACAATCTCTCCCTTATTAACTTGTAGGCAAGCGGAGCAGATGAGATAAATTAGAACTTACAAGAAGGCCTCAATGTATTACAAATTTTGGAGCTACATTCCCATACCAAAAAAAAAAACCTTTTTCCCTAATATATCATTTATGAACTTGGTCTGGGATCCTATCTTGCCTATCTGATAAGGTTAACGAATTATCCATGTTGTCAGCAATAGCATCAAATCTACTAATTTATGTGCAAAATTATGTGTCAATTCCAAGGTCAACCTGATGTACAAAGTTAACAAATCTAATACAATTTCATGAAAAACAATAACCCAAACAGGAGATAAAAATAAACCATATGCACTACCTGCATAATCTCTCCTTTATTAACTTGTAGGCAAGCGGAGCAGAGGAGGGGCTGGGACCCGAGCTGGAATTGGCAGTCTCAGGGTCTTGGGAGTTGGGAGAGAGGGGCGGCAGAGGGGGGGAGGGGACCGGAGCTGGAACTGCCGGTCTCAGGAGTGGCTTGACCGCTTGAGAGTTGGGAGAGAGGGGCGGCAGAGGGGGGCGGGGACCGGAGCTTGCCTCACTTGACTGACGAATGGAAAGCAGAACTGGCGCTTAAGTTAAGGAAAAGCCGTAGATTGAATAGAGAAAGAAGGGCTGAGGCAACGAGTTCAGCTGCTCAATTGAAGCGGAGAAAGGGGCGGCGCATCTCGGGGAAGCTTAGGCAGAGGCATGTTAGTGTTAGGGCATATCCGGATTTTAAATTTTTTTTTTTTAATATGGATGTGGGTCGGGTCGGGTTACCCGGGTTTTTTTATTATCCAACCCGAAACCCGACCCGACACCTGCGAGTTAAAAACTATTTAACCCAATCCAACCCAAATATTCAGTTTTTTCAGTGGGTTGGGTTGGTTCGGGTTGGGTCGGCCGGGTAGGGTCGGGTTTGCGGGTTTTTGTACAGCCCTAGACAGCATGGGCACGACACGAATACGGCATGACAAAAATCATACTTTATCAAACACATAATAATCGTGCTTTCATTATCATAATTTTATTTTATTTTATTTTTTCGCTTTAAAAGTTTTATAATTAAATAATTATGATTTTGTTTATCTTTCTGCTAATATTAATTTCCAAACAAATAATAAAATATACAGTCAAGCTATTATCATGTATACATAATAGTTGCTATGTTCATGCATAAAATTCAAAAGATATAATTAAGTGATAAATAAAGAGATAAGTGATTTAGATTCTTAAATACTCTTGATGATTTATTTATTCACTTATCTTTTATTTATCACTTAATTTTAGTATTTGAATTTCATATATGAACATAATAAATATCAAATATACCTGATAGTAGTCTCACTCTTAGTTGTAATGTATTTAAGTTATTTGTTATATACACTTATATAATGTATTAACTTTAATAAATAAATAAATAAATAAAATAATATGTTTATCAAATATAAATTGGTCAGCACGAACATGCCGGCAATAGCATGACACAACATGATAAATAAATAGACCGACACAAACATAATACGATAAATAAATGGGTTAAAATATATTAACGTTTTATTGAAAAGCACGGCACAACCCATTTGACACCGCATAATATATTTGGTCTCATTCAGTGTGGTATATTTTTGTTTTCCCTATGATTTTAGTTTATTGATTTGTATTATAGTACCTTTTACTTATACAAGATAAATAAATATATACATATATATAATTTTGCTATAAAATTCACATGTTAGAAAGCTTATGGAGCCTAACATATCAATTTTTTTATTTTTACCAAATA